>JAHBCN010016834.1:0-19052 GCA_019359885.1 Listronotus oregonensis | reverse complement strand
AAAAATAACTTTGCTTCCGGCCGCTCGCCGCAATTTTCCATTTTCTAGATTTCCGGCTGTGTCGGAAAATTTAATCTGTTTATCTTAAATAAACTTTTTTATATAAATGTTGATTTTTATTTACGTTGCCTTTAATTTTCATCGGGTAAATTACGTATATATCAAAAAAAAAAAACAGTGGTGTTTCGTTTTAATTAATTTCTAATAAAAAATATTTGTTAATAATGACATTTTTTTATACAGGGTGGCCCACCCCATTCTCCTCGGTTTTTCTACGAGAAATGAAAAGAGTTGGGGAAAAACTTTTAGCACGGTCATATGTGGGTCCATGAGGAGCATATTTCCCAAAAAGAAAGTACATATCAAAGTTATATTTTTCCTTATGGAACATCCCATATTTTTTGATATTTTTAGATACTATCAAAGATAATACTACTACGAATAGATGGTTCATTTAAATGGGGCGTTTTGAATCAGTTCGGAGATATCAATGCTTCCGTAAATACGAATAAAATTAAGTCGGTAACCCCTGTCCCAGCGAATCGAGGTACGAAACCATGTGCGACATTGTCAATGCCTGTCGCTTGTACCTTATTCGGAACACGAAGTAGCGAAAGCGGGCGGCTAAACGAACTGTGTATTTTCTAGTCGCGTTTCATCACGCCAATAGTAAAGGCCTGCCGGCAACACTGTTTAACTTTCGTTCAAGGATAGCGCGAAAATCTCTCGATGGACATCGGCTCGCGTTAGCCAAAGTCCATTAGGGGTATCAAAAATATAGCATTGAATGGTTCATCTTATCCGTAGTAGTATTATCTTTGATACTATAGACCAAATAAAGGTGAGTTATTGTTATATTTTCTATACCTAAAACCAACCGTTTCTGAGAAATTTAGAGAAATTTAAAAATACAGACCATAATTTAAAAATTGTTTACACGCTGTAACATATAACGAGCTGCTCGTAATTAAATTTATTGCATAGCTCAAGGTTTAAGTTAACTATCACATAAAAGTTTTACCTTAATATTATACAGATTGTTGAAAAAACTTGCCTTAAAGTTTGGACACACATTTTATTAAATAACTTTCTTAAGTTAAATGGAACACCCTGTATTAAGTGGCCTATTTTGACGCGAAACTAAATTCCGTTTAAAACCATATTAGGGTTTCCTATACCTATCCCTTCTGCTTTTTATGCAAAAGGCGTTTTTATACTTGACTTATCCTTTATCTTAAAAATGGAACACCCTGTATGGTAATTAAAAAACCTTTTAATTAAGGATCACGTGGATTCGCTAAAAGCACAAGTTTAAATTTTGAAAATAATGTATTTCAAGCAAAATGCAGGCAAAAGTAATAACTCCAATTTATTGCCATTTCCAAAATATTAAAGCATTTTTAAAAATGAGAATCGAAATATAGTACAAGGCACACCTGTCCTAATTATTGTTGAGACGAAATATGTTAAATTGCCCTTGTTTCTTAGCAAATGTATCAGATTTTATGGTAAAATAAAACTACTCGTGTTCCAATTATTCCTCCCCACACGTTAACAGACCATCTGTGCTGGTGGTTTCAAAAATATTAGGATTTTCGTCACTGTAGTAGTAAAAGTTATGTCTGTTAACTAATCCGTTGTTATGAAAAATAAAGTCTGATACATTTGCTAAGAAACAAGGGCAATTTAACATATTTTGTCTAACAAGTGCCTTCTACTATATTTCGATCCTCATTTTTAAAAATGCTTTAATATATTTAGAAATGGCAATAAATTGGAGTTATTACTTTTGCCTGCATTTTGCTTGAGATACATCCTATTTTCAAATAAACTTGTGCTTTTAGCGATCCTTAATAAAAAGGTTTTTTAATTACAATACAGGGTGTTCCATTTTTAAGATAAAGGATGAGTCAAATATAAAAACGCTTTGCATAAAAAGCAGAAAAGATAGATATAGAAAACCCTAATATGGTTTTAAAGGGAATTTAGTTCCGCGTCAAAATAGGCCACTTAATACAGGGTGTTCCATTTAACTTAAGGAAGTTATTTAATAAAATGTGTGTCCAAACTTTAAGACAAGTTTTTTCAACACTCTGTATAATATTAAGGTAAAACTTTTATGTGATAGTTAACTTAAACCTTGAGCTATGCAACAAATTTAATTACGAGCAGCTCGTTATATGTTACAAGGTGTAAACAATTTTTAAATTATGATCTGTATTTTTAAATTTCTCTAAATTTTCAGAAAAGGTTAGTTTTAGGTATAGGAAATTAATAACTCACCTTTTTTGGTCTAAGTATCTAAAATATCAAAAATATGGGTGTTCCATAAGAAAAAATATAACTTTGATATGTACTTTCTTTTGGTCACTCCTATATTTCAAAATAATTTTGAAATATTTTATGGACCACATATGACTGTGCTAAAAGTTTTTCCCCAACTCTTATTATTTCTCGTAGAAAAACCGAGGCGAATGAGGTGGGCCACAATTTCATGACTATTAAAAAGTTATTCATTATTTTGTTAAAATAAAAAAAAATCACACCACGACACTGTAAAAAAAAAGGGCCAACTTCCTATCTAAAAATTTCGGCATCTCACATTACTGAGATCCAAAATTGTACCAGCTTCTGTTTAAAATTTAATTCCAGTTTTTTTTTACTTTTTAAGTAAATGTTTTTTTATTATTAATATAGTTTTTTACATTATTACACACAGATTAGTAAACAACTTGCCAAGTCAAAAAAAGTGGAACGAAATTATGGACAGAACTTTCGGAGGCCGATAATTTTAATTGGAATTTGGTCCTTATTTTAATTAAGTGTCCTTAGTGTGATTCTTCTCTTTTTTTGAGTTTAATGAGTAGAAAAAATGGAGAAATCCAATTCCTTTTTTTTTAATCCTCTTTAATTCCCACTTGGTGGGCAATGGAAGACTTCAAGTAAAACCGCCTTTTACCATTTTCTTTAAATTTTTTAATATTTTTTATTTTTTTTAAAAGTACTTTTTTTGAAAAGAAAATTATAAATTTTTTTAAAAGTTTTGTTTTTAAAAAGTATTTAAAAAAAAAAAGTACTTTAAAAAAAAGTACTTAAGTAAAAAAGTACTTTGTAAAAACAAATTTAAGTAAATAAAAAGTACTTGAAAAAAAAATCAACCAAGTCTTGAATTTACACGCCAATAATGCAAACAAGTTAAAACAAGAAATACGCCAACCGCTGCTGTTTTATTGTATTGCATTACACCTCTTTGAATTGGATCCAACCCAAGACAAATACAAGGTAAAACTTTATTTTGATACCCAATTTGTTATATTAATAATGATTACTAAAAGCCATTTTCATGACAATTTTATTATAAGCATTCGGATACGAAACGTTTCCAAATCACTCCGAAATGAAAACATGACGTTCAAGAATAATTGGTGCGATTTGACGTTTGATGGAGCGGTTCCTCAACTATTTCGTATTGAATACGTTCATTATTACCTTCATTGGAAAATTCTGTATTTTAATGGCCTTAAAAAAATTTCCCTTGTAAAAAGGAAACGAATCAAATGAAGTTTGAAAACACTCGCTTTTTATAGATGTATCGGATGCAACGGGTGCCAACCCACTGTTGGAACCCAGGGAAAACCCATTTTGGGAAAACCAATATTCCTATAATAGTTTAAGGCCCAAGCGTCACCCGTGTACGGCATTGTAGGCCGTGCCATAAATTTTCATACGAAATTTTACATTATTTCGGACATCGGATCATAAGATCCCAAAAAACGGACACTTAGCAACTCTACTTTTTTCTTAATATGTTTTTTCCGACTGGCCCCTACTTTCCCAATTGTTGGAAAACCCGTTTTTAGGAATAAACCCTCTAACTTCCTTACAAAAAAACTACTCAATATAATTTGTTTTACTTAATCCCTTTTTAATACTTCAAATACTTTGGTTTACTTCAAGTACTTTGTTACTTCAAGTACTTTTTTTTACTTTAAGTACTTTGATTTACTTTAAGTCTTGGATTAACTTCAAGTAAAATACTTGGGTGGTACTTCAAGTACTTTTTTAATTTATTAAAAGCAAGTAATTTTAATGAATACTTGGTACTTGTCTTGAATAAAAAAAAATCAAAACTTGGGTACTTGGTACTATTTAAATACTTTGACAGCTCTGCTACTGATAATATAAATGAATTTATGGGCCACCTGATCCCATTGTTTAAACCGAAATTGTTTAAACAATTGAAGAAATTTTTTTTAACCGGACAAATTTTTTCATATTTTTATTTAAAACAAATAAAAAAATTTTATACTTTTTTACGAAAAAGTTAGTATTTTTGGGGATATGAATTTTTTAAAGTTCGAAAAATCTGAAATTTGGGACTTTTGGCCCATGAAAAATATTTAAAAAAAAAATAAAACAAAAAATTTATTTTTTTATTCTTTATACAATAGTTAATTAAATCCTTAATTGAGATTAAAATTGTTTTATTGTTAATATAGCTTTTTTTGATTGTTTATTAAGCGCGCTCACAAGTATGCATCCCTTACCTTTAAGTATCGCCGTCGCTCCAAGGAAGTTTAAAGGTGTAAGCCCAATACTGTTGAACAAAATTGTCCAGGCGTGCAGGGTAGCGGGAAAGGGGGTTGGCCCGCGGAGTTGCGCAATGAATAGTAGGTAGAGCCGGACTTCCATAATTCTTTGTTACTATCTATAAAGTTGACATCATCAAATGTCAAATTCAAGCATTTACTGTTTTTTTTAAATTTTTGCAAAAATTGTTGGTTATTAAAGATACTACCATAGAATATTTAAAATTATTGTGTAATATTGGATTTTATATCATCTGATATAATATGGAAAGAAGCCTTCTATTTAAATGGTCGATATTTTTGTGAGTTTTGTATTTTACCAAAAATCTTTGTAAATAAATAAAAACACGATTTTTTAAAATAAATTTTAAACATTTTATGATAGTTTCTTGTACTTATCACCAATTTTGTGATAAAAGAAGGGCAAGATAGTGTAAGTAAGTTTAATCCAATCCTAAGATTCTGGTTGTACATTAAAAGTGAAAAATTTTTAAACTGCTTTTTAGGAATATACTTTTCACTAATAACAAACATTTATGAGAAAGAATAACAGTGGTTAAAAATGTTTAGTAACCTTTGGACCTAGGTATCCTTGTAACAGTATCCGTTAAATATTATGTGTCTACAGTATGTCGAGCTAAAAAGTTGATAATGTAAGTTTAAGAAACTAAAAATCTAATTTCTTTTTAAACAAATACAGAAAAAGCAAAAGGAACTTTAACATAAAATGGTAGGTACTTTCTTTCATTCAATTAGAGGGACCTGTATATATTAAAATTTGTCGATCTGCCCAGTAATTAATAATTTTGATCCTTTAAAAAAATGTACTAAACTATTAAATGAAATAAAATGTACCTAAATGAAAACCCTATCTCTTTTTAATAATCCCCCAGAAATACAAACATTGTGAAAATCATCTAAAAAGGTAGTTAAGATTGCTTACTTTTACATAAACAGTATAATCACTAATATAAGAAGGTTTTTATCAATCCAAAAAACTTCTGTGACCACAAAATATAG
Organism: Listronotus oregonensis; assembly: GCA_019359885.1. Taxonomy (NCBI): domain Eukaryota; kingdom Metazoa; phylum Arthropoda; class Insecta; order Coleoptera; family Curculionidae; genus Listronotus; species Listronotus oregonensis. The sequence goes on along the minus strand of JAHBCN010016834.1, from coordinate 13,443 downwards.
GTACTCACACAAAGCAAAACAATCGAAACTAATACGGCGCAAAGGGCACAAACCACAACGAAAATGACGAATGATGAGATGACGACGGTTGACAGTACAGCGCGGATATAGTTTCATACGCGCCGCGCGCCCTTGCACCAAAAACCTTAGACAACCTAAGACTAAAAACGGTACTACGGCTCTTATAAAAGTATAATGTGTTGCCTAACTACACACTGATTTATCAGTGTGTAAGTAGGAACACATTAAATTATTTCGTGGAATTTTGTTATTGCGCAGAATCGGCGGGGCCAACTCTGACAGTTATTTTCGTACTGGGCTGGACATTTTTTGATCGAATGGGCCATAGCATTGGGCTTCCATACACCTTTAAACTTCCTTGCGTCGCTCTGACTCATACGCTGCATTGGTCCCTCTGTGTCCTGAATTATTTTTTATCCTTTATCTTAAAACTAGTGACTTTATCAAAATTGTTATGGAGAGCAATGTTATTATTAATTTAATTAGAGACAATTTGTTTTTATAAGTTTTTTTCCTGAAATCAGTTTTACAAAAGTTATTGGAGCTTTATTTTACTTGCAAGCGCGCGTAATAAACAATCAAAAAACGTGTATAAACAATAAAAAAAATTTAAATCTCAATTTAAAATTTATTAACTATTGTTTAAGGCAGAGGTTCCCAAACTTTTTTCCCTCGTGGACCACTTTCAATATTTTATTGGTTTCGGTAGACCCCCTGCTGCCACATTTCTACTATATTCCCAAACTCGTCAAAAAATGTGAAAATCCAACCATAAATTCGGAGTGTAAGATAAAAAATAGTATATTTCTTTCTATTCTTTTTATTAAAATACTATGTTTACAAATAACATACCGTAATTTAAACAATGTAAATCAACAAAAAAATGGTCATAATTTTATTGGGAGGAATGTACTTGATAGATTGACAGCAAATTATCAATATTTAGCTTCAGTTTTTTAAGGAATAACCGCAGATCTCCCCGTTCTGTGATGTTAAATATGCTCTTTTTTAAAAGGTTTGAAACAACACTTAAAATTATTTCGACAAGGTATGACTAGGAAAATGCTATCGAAAGTTTTCTTGCAATTTCCCATAGCCCCAGATATTTTTCGGGTATTTCTACCTGCAGCTAAAATGTTTGATAGCCTTTTTTAAATTTTACCTTTAGCTCCTTAGTGGTACTAAGCTTGAGTAGCGAGTCTTATAATACCACATTCGCCACTTCCGTTTCATTAAATGGATTTATGACGCATGGTGTTTTTTGCGGCAAAATACAGCGTGTCAAAAATGGCCGAAAAATTTGGATTTTTTTTTAGTTTCCTTAATTTTTTTAAGTAGTGTATTATCTATCTACATTGATAAGTAAAGCCAAGCCAAAATTTCTGTTCTTTACTATAAAAACTAGATAAACATTTTCGTGGACCCCTACTTACAACTTGTGAACCCCTTATTTTTATCATGCCAACGTAGACCCCCGCCAAGTTTCCTGGGGACCCTTGGGGGTCCCCCTGGACCACTTTGGAAATCACTGGTTTAAGGAATAAAAAAAAATATGATTTTTTTGCTTATATATATTTTTCATGGGTCAAAAATACCCAAATTTGTGATTTTTCGAACTTTCAAAAATTTACATTTTTCAAAAATATTAACTTTATCGTAAAAAGTCATAGGACCTTTTTTATTTTTATTTTAATAAGGAATATAAAAAAAATTGTCCGGTTAAAAAATAACAATTGCTTGCAATTGTTTAAACAATTTCGGTTTAAAAAATATGGCACCAAGTGGTGCCAGGGCAACATGCATTTCTATCATTAGTAGGACAATTTAAAGAGGATCGTATAAAAAAATTGGGTGGAATAGTTTTTGGTACTCATGCGCCGATTCCTTCCAGACTAGTAAAATATTGCAATTTGCTTTATTTAGTGACTAAAATCCCTCCAACATTTTTTAATTCTGAAACAACTATGGCCCTTAGAACCTCAGATTTAATCAGATTGCAAACTAAAATAACCCCTAAATATACGATATTACTGAGTAAAAATGTACTTTTTTTTATCTTGGGACAGTCCACGAAGGCTGATGGGCTGATGCCTAAGTACTAACGTACCGTGGGTGTCTTCAGTGTGGTGAGAGGGAGTTTGTTCACACGGGACTTAAATTTTTGGAGATTGGGAAGAAAAACTTCTGCAGGCAGCAGGTTCCACAGTCTTGACACTCTAGGGATAAAGGAACGAAGAAAGCGGGAAGTTCGGGGCCTCTCTAACTGATCTAACTAATCCAATCTTTTTTGAAGCTGCCGAAGCTATGGATAAAATGTGTTTGTGCCAGTTGAGGTTATTCTCAAAAAGTAACCCCGACTCTTTGTTCTGCAGAACTTGGCCACTCATATAAGGGATGAGCATTTGCAGACTTTTTTCGCGACAGGGAACATGACTGTGTTTTCGAGGCATTAAACTGAACAAGTTTTTTGCGCCCCAATCCAAGATAAGTTTAAGGTCTTGTGAAAAAGATATCTGCATTGACCTGCGCTCGTTTTCCAAATCAGATTACACGGTGGCTTAAGAAATTAAATACTAGAGTGGAGGGTACTATCGTCAGCAAAACTATAAATGGGATTGATTGTGAAGAGAAGATCGTTAATGTGTAGAAGAAACAGCGTGGGTGCCAGCACTGAGCCCTGGGGCACCCAGCATTATTTTGGTAGAAGCTGGAGGAATGACCATCTACACTAACTGATATACGTCGATTAGAAAGGAAACTGGAAAGCCAAGAGCAAAGCTTAGGTGGAAGACCGTAAGAAGGAAGTTTGTTAGAAGCCCATCATGCCAGACCTGATCAAAAGCTTTGGGTATGTCAAGAGCAACGATCTGGGATTCACCAAGAAACTCAAGGGACTTGTTCCAGTTGTGTGAGACAAAGGAAAGAAGATCAGCTGTGGATCTACTGTGACGGAATCCATATTGTCTATCATGTAAGATCTTATGTTTTTCCAGATACTTTAAGATTTGGGAATTGGGAATATACTGTTTTTAGAATGTTTTCCTTACTCTAAAATATTCTTACATAACAAATTTTAAGTTTTTACTTCCTTGGAAAGTGCCCCAAATTTATGATGAGTCAATGAATAAGTTAATAGTAAGTTGATAGTAAAATGGCCAATTTTCAAAGCCAAATATCTCAGAAACCACTTAATATATCTTTAGCAGAGAAATTATTAAGCGGTACTTGTAAAACTTTCTGTAAAATTACAATAAGATGTTCTATTTATAGAACATCTTATTGTAATTTTACAGAAACAGAAGTTAAGAAATTATTACGAAAAAACGAAAACAAAATTAAAAGTTTGACACCCTGTATCTTAGTTATTATCAACTTTGGGATAAGGCAAGTTCACGTTAATCGCATTATTTCGACCTAAGGAATCTGCTGTTGTCTGTGTCCCATTACTTCTGGGACACCCTGTATATGCTCGCCTTTAATTAAACAGAGACAGACAGATTTGAATTTATACCGTCATCGTTTGTTATTTTATGAGCAAATGTATTTAGTCTTAAACAGTGCTACCCATTACATTCCCTTTATTCGTCAGCTAATTCCTTCAGGTTAACAAGGGTTTTAGCAGTTATGACGTAATCCTTTCAACAAAGATATTCCAGATGGAATTATATATTAAGCCAGGTATTAATAATTTTGCTACTCAAATACGTTGTTTAACATAAGGTATTAAAGCATTGTCTATAATAATGTCACTGCACAAAATCAGAGAGAAATACTCTGAATATTCAGACCCATATGCATAAATCAAATTGTTAAGGCGGCAGCTTAACTTAATCAAAAATTAAAAATACAGAAAATTATGGCAAATAAAGGTGTACAACAACGAATTCAAGGACTAGAATTAACGCAACGCGAATTTGTAGGCAGGGTGTTTGGTAAAGTGATCTGTTTGTTTTTGTTTTGGAAAAACGTAAATAAATTGCCAGATCTCAAAAATCAAAATCAGGAAATTATCTTGATAATGTAATAAAATTATTTAAAAATATTGGTTTTTGTGTTAATATAGGCAACATCGATTTAAATATAAACTTTTATTGGAACTGTCATTCCAAGATTCGATTGCACCGACCACATGGTTTATTTGGCCAGCTGGGCACTTCGATGTCATTTTATCTCTTTCTAGTAGGTTGTATTATTCAATAACACGTTTTGTAAACTGACTTGATCAACAGCAATCGAATTGAGCCTCTATAGTGAATGACATATCTTTTCTGTAACTTCAGATAATAAACAAAATGGGTTTATGGCTTTAAAAATATTTTTTCAAAATAAAGAATCATCGATTTATAAAAATGTGATTTATGGTGCAATGCCATAAACATTGAAAAAGTTATTATTTCCGGAGTGATGTTATTTGGTGTGTTTAATCAAGGTTGTTATTCAGTGTGTTTACGAGAACGATCCCGCCTTCCCCCCTGAATATATTTATGCCAGACAAGGTTTGTTTACTTTATTTCTATCCAAGAATTTGTTGGAGTACAACGCAAGAAGAATTTAAATTCAAAAAGTCTAATGTTGCTACTGGCCAGGCTTGGACGAAAGAAATTTGAAGGTTAAGGGAAGAACACAGAAAAGGGCTATTCGATCAAAAAATGTCCGTCCCGCTATAACAAGAACTGTCATAAAGATACCTTTTTGATTCGGCACAAAATCTCAGGAAATTTTGTAAAAACTCAGTGTGTTTCATAAATTTGAGTTGGCCACACGTTCAGATTTTGAGCAGAGCCGGGGTCTTCTGTTTATAATTATGTATTTTTGAAATAAAAATTAATTAAAACCGTTTTATTATTACACCTCAATATTTTCTTTTAGCTATTTTTTTAATGATATACTAAGTGCCATGGTAGTGTCATTTTCTAAACGCACTTTGCCAAGTAACTTACATGTAGAGTAGGGTGGAGCGAAAAATGCAAAAAAAAATTTTTTTTGGAAACTGAAAATGGGCTAGTATTAAATAAGTGCTACACATGTATGTTGTGTAACGTTTAAAATTTTATTGCTGGACTTTATCTTCAGGTGCCACAACGCATGTAAATATTGAGATATTTAAAAAACGAGTAAATTTTTGTACTTTGTACGGACTTTCGCTAATTTATTATACAACTTAAAAAAAGTTTGATAATAAACCACCCAGAACTGACCACGAGGAGGTACCCGTACCTGGAGCTCCACTCACTCCTCCACATCCAATGATATTTAATTAAAATATTCTTTAGTATTGAACTTACACATTTTAGACCTTGATTTCAGTTTTGTCATTATAAAGCCATTCCTAGCTTCTGTTCCTGCAACTGCTAATGATGCTTTTGTGACTAGCTTTATCTTTCTCTTTACAGTCTGTGTGGCATGAAAATTTTACTAGATCCATTTTGGGAACTGACTTTATAAGCTCGAGTAGTTCTCACTTTGAAATTGACTCGACAATTGGAGGTTCAGTTATGTTGCATGTTTCCCAGTTAATAAGTTCCTCGTAAATGTTTGCACCAAAGTTTAGCTTTGGTACCGTAAATTCTCTTACAGTAGCACTGAGCTATTACGCCATTTTTAGGTCCAGTAATTACCACAGTACCGTCACAGCTATAGCAACTAAATCACACGTATTGATTCTTCCATCAACAAACTTTAATAAACATTCTTTTGTATCTTTTGCAGATCCAGTAGCAGAAATAACATGACCTAAATATTCGGATCAAGGTTCTTTCACTACAGCAATACGTTCTTCTACAGCTACCTTTCTATGCAGTTTTGAACCCAAGGAAATGTATTGAACGGTTTTATCTTTTTGTTCATCGACGTAAATACCTTGCACGTTAAGTTTTTCTCGTCTAAAGTTTTTCACTAATAACAACTTTTTTCTTCTGTTCTCTTCTAATTTTGCTGCGATCAATTTCTTTGGATCTGTCATTTTAACTTACTATCCCCAAGTCATGAAAGATTGCACTAGCTATCATTGCTGCCGATCGATCTGAGACGCCAGTTTGATCAAACACTGCAGACAATTTATCCAAATTGATTCTAGATCTAACTGAGCTGAGGAATAATTTGATTTTAATACAAACTCTGGATCGCCGATATCAGAATCACTGCTTCTGCTTTCACTTGAATTTAGACTTTGAAGCTCAGTTTGTTCCATCTTGTGGGGTGCTGTGGTTGACCACTTGAAGAACTACTTCCAACTCCGCGTTTTTCGCTTTTTAATTTACTTTCCATTTTTGCCTTTATTAATTTTGTTGCTACTTAGTCCAGTCCTCCAATTACCTTTTGTCGCAAATGTCTTTGGTCGTTTCGGAGCTCTCGGTCATTTACAGGTACCTTTGCAGGCTCAAGAACTAAAACCGTTACACTTACAGTAACAGAGATCAAAAATTTCTTAGCCTCCTTTAATTTTATTATTATTTGATTTAGAATTTTTTCGGGATAGAATACTTTTAATATATGCGAATATAAATAACAAAAAGTGTGCGTAGAGAAGCGGCCATGCCAAATGTGGTTGTTACTAAATAGTATTCAGATTTAGGATAAGGTTGTTGAAGAAATATATTTAATTATTATATTAAGAAAAATATTTTGTTTAATTTACATTTTTTCTAAATACTGCATTTTTCTTAAATTTTAAGTTTAATGTGGCATCTGAAGCTACTTTTGAAAAAAATTAAAATTTTGGGAAATAAACCTTCTTATTAATACGCAACTTTTAGAAACTAGCCGCAAGTAAAAATCAAAATTTTATTTTTTCGCTCCATCCTAATGTAGAGTGATATAGTTTAGACGCAATACAGTAAGGGCCTTTAAATCTTTTGCAATTCTTTTTCTTTTTTGTAAAATAGGCTTATGCCACCTTCTACTGAATATAAATACCTGTTGAAAAACCTAATAAAGAAACAGGTGTCCGTTGTCAGTGTCAAAAAATATGTTTTAAAATGTCAAACTTAACTTTGGATCAAAAAGTATTAATTACTTATTATATTGAGCAGAAAGGTTGGCCAGATAGGATGTGGCGAAAAGCTTAACATCCAAAAGTACTATTCATTTTGTTAAAAACATGGCAGACACTACCTCAACAAGAAAGGAAAAAGTGAGACAGGTATATGTAGATCGTGTGGAGAGGGAAGAGAGGATGACACACATATACTTAGAGATTGCCTGGCACTAGGGCACACCAGAGGGAAATGTCTAGGAACGGCATGGCCAGACCTAAATGGCATAAGATTCCCACCACTAACAGGATTCTCATCACTAGTAAGGAAACTGGGGCTCTAGTAGACACATAAGAGACAGGACAGGGTTTCGGAACCCTGGTGTAGAGCATAATGGGCTTAGGCCTTAGTGCTCAGAGCCCCAGCGAGGGAACTCACCATGCTTCAATACGATACGAAGATATCTTGTGTCCTTAACTTTAATTTATAGTTTTTCCTCTATCGTATCTGTGGTAAAATAGCAGCCTGTCTAGTCCTTCTTGGATTACCTTGTACTTAAAGGCTCGGGAAAAGTTTAGTGAAAGCACTTTTGTGTCCAACTAAGACGATTAGAACTACTTTCCTAAAAAGTTGTTTTAAATAAATTAAAAAGTTGGACGAAGATACAACTTTAGGCAAAAAAACACATATAGATATTATAGATATCGTTAGACATCTTAATAAAATAATATTTCTAAGATTCCTTATATTTTTAAAATCTGGAGATAGAGATTAAACATTTTTTATTTTTAGAGTTTAGATGTACAATAAAACGTCTTCTAAGTTTTTTCATTGTAATTTAGAGACACCTTTATTTGAATCCTAAAATATAGTACGTGGATATTGAGGCTGCCGACACTAATGGCGTCATTCACTGACAACTGGCTCTACTCTAACTATAGTTTATGCTTTTTTTATGTTTTTTAGTAGTCTATTTTGCCGGTGCCTGTAAAAGCCTTTATTGAAAAATATGTATATGTAGATAACGACGGTTATGATAAAATATGCGGCAAAAACCTGGGTAAAACATCCAGTTCCCCTAGCCATTTTATAAATTCCCCGGGCACTTTAATTTTTATGGCAAATGTTTTGCAAACCACCCATCCAAAAAGATAAGTTATTATCTGGTAAGTAGTTTGCGTTTTTTTACGTAAATTACCGTGGCTAAATAATTTTTTATGAGTAAAAATGTTCTTTTAAAATACTTAAGAGTAAGAGTACAACGAGTGCAAGGTATGATATTCTGTAGGCGAGTGAGTTAACAAAGTTTTTTGTTTGTATTCTTGTTTCAGGTGACCAAATAAGTTCGTGCGGTTTTTGGTAGAAAATATTATTTTTAATTGAAAAACAATAAGACACTATTTATTCGTCAAAGTAATTACCATCACACTCAATAACCTTTTGCCAACGTGGAACCAATTTTTGTATGCCGGTATTGTAGAACTCCCTGGATTTGGAGTAAAAAAATTGGCGGACTGCATTTATTACACCATCACGAGTTGTAACTTCGGTGTCATACAGTTGTCAAGAGACAAAAAAAGGTGATAATCGCTTGGCGAAATGTCGGAGAATATGGGGGATGCGGTAAGCCAAGTTCGAAATTTTTCTGGGACTCTTTGCGGTATGAGGCTTGGCGTTATCCTGCAAGAATATCACTTTCTTCCCATTGATCAAAAAGGCTGTTTTTGGATGAGTGCTGCTTGTACTCGTTGAAGCTGCTCACAATACAATTTAGCAGTGATGGTTTGACCCCTTTCCAAAAACTCATAATGGACAATTCCAGTTGCTGTCCACCAAACACACAACAAATCCTTGTGCAAGGAAGCCTTGGGCGTGTGTGGTACCGAATCAGTAGGCGACAACCAATGATACGAACGCTTAGAATTAGAATGCAAGATCCATTTTTTAACGCAAGTTAATAACCGATTAAGAAATGGTTCATTAGCATTGCGTGAAATGTTTGCTGAACAAATGGTAAGACGACTTAATTTGTTATCATTTTCTGTGGGACCCATTTGCTTAACTTCCACGTCTTTCCTAGCTGATGAAGATGCAATCGAATAGTTTTAGGACTCACATTGAACATTTCTGCAAGTTCTTGGTACGTTATCCTGGAATTTGCGTCCACAACCTGTCGAAGAGCCTCGTTGCTCATGATTTTTGGTCTACCTGAGCGCGGTTCATCGCTCAAACTAAAATCTCCCGAAGACAATTTTTGAACCACTTCTGTGCTGTTCGATCACTTACGACAGCATCTCCAAATGCGGTACATACTTCGCGCCGCCGCTGAAGCTTTTGTACCAGGTTTGTACTTATACAGTAAACAACTTCGAATCACTGTTTTATTCGTCACCATTTTCAATTATTAAAACTAGAAATGTAACAATTTTCAGCAACTTTTTATGTGTGTAAGAAAAAAAGGATTTATACTTATAAGTGACAGCAGGTAAGAAACAATCGCTATCGATCAACAACATAAACAATATCCATGGCAATGTGCGATATACAGCAACCGCACGAACTTATTGGGTTACCTGATATGTATGTATATGTACCTTCCATAGTCCGATTATATATTTTTTTCAAAATGTAAATATTTTTTTCGTTTTAATTAATTTTATTCAATTTTATTAAATACAATTTACATGTTGAAATATACAAGAAAATAAAAATTATATTTTTTCTTTTAGGTTTGTTACAATCTGTAGAGTAATTTGGCAACGTTAAGTACACTAAATATGCTTTTTTTCAGAGTTTGATTCATTTTTAACATTTGGCTGTTTTATTCTTCTCGGTATCGGTATTGGTTTAAAAGATATGAGTTTTTGAAATAAACATTACACTTTTTAATCAAGTCTATTTTTAGATGAAACATAAAAGCGTAGGTTTTAAAAGTCAGTAACTCGAATTACCACCTCTAGCTCTTATAACAGCTACTTTACGTCGATTTTTTTAATAAGCTTTTTGACATGCTCTGGCCGAGTAGCAGCCAATTCTTCCTCCAGAGCATTTTGCAGCTGTCGGAAAGTGAATAACTGACCTGGGCGTGTCCTGATTCCTCTACTTATACATGTTCTATCGAAAGGGCCAGCGCATAATGTTTATTTTAACCACTTCTAAATATGTGGACAGGCATTGTCATGCATGAAAACGAATTTGTTAATGATAAATTGTTTAAATAAAAAATGTTTTAAGTCAACAAAAACAATTTCTGGTAGAGCATCAAATGAAATACCGCCCCACACCATAATCAATACACAACCAAAGCTAACCCTTTTGCTAAAATTTAATTGGATGAATCTCTCCCCTTGTCGTTTCCATACACTATCTGATCCATCAGGAGACCTTCCTGACGGACCTGATGGCTTAGGCTAAATCTGGACTCGTCTAAAAGTAGAGCTTGCCTTCACTCTTAAACTCGATGCTGTCTGAGGAGCTCTGAACCAGTTGCTGATCTTCTGGCCCGTAAATTGACTTCATTAATTCTGCTTACCGTTATTTCATTGACAGCAACTTAACGAACGCCCTGGAGTTCATTTCTTAATACTTCTGGACTGGTATGCCGATCTCTTAAAACTGAGAGTCTAACGAAGCGATCATCAAGGACGGAAGTAGCACGATTTCTTCCAGATCCAGGTCTTCTGACCTAACTTCCAGTCTCAAGAAATCTTGCAATGGCTCTTTCCAGGATAAAATTTTGTAAAACCTAGCATATCCGCCACTTCTCTATTGGAATAACCAACATCATGAAGAGCAACAGCTTTAGCTAAATCTTCGGATGATAAAGGGATCGTGAAATAAAAATAAATTTGGAATTCACTCAAAATTTTTTTAAATGCTTGAAATGTCTGATAAAACTGTTTAATAAATATGAATGTATGTTACAAATTTTAAAGAAATAATATACTTTTTTATTTTCCTGTATATTTCAACATGTAAACTGTATTTTTAAAAATTGAATACAATTAATTAAAAACAAAACCATTATCTGCATTTTGAGAAAACAAATATTGAAATCGGACTATGGAAAACAAGTTATTATACATTAAATTTGATCTAAATTTTAGTTGTCCCGAATTTTCTGTCGGTTATTAATTAATTTGTTGTAGAATTTCTTCCGCACCTTGTAGGGAGACCCTGTAAGCATTTTTTAAAGTTTTTCCAGCAAAAGCATGCCTGCCACCTTGTTAAACAGATAAGGTTTTGTTGTTTGATTTATCATCGAATGGTCAATAAATGGATTATCTTTATTTTAAAAATATTTTTCATAAGCATGTTTGTTGAGGTCAGTTGACTAAACGTATACAGGAAGTCCCATCTCCCACTATTTATTTTCTTAATTAAAAAAGATTCGAAAGTTTCTTTATAAAGATTGTTGAACAATCTGACGTTGTCGAAATACGTATACGGGGGTATAGGTATAAAAGTTACCGGATCGAATCTCATTTTTTTTTTAAATGAAACACCCTGTATATTTTAATCTAAAAAGATAGCATATTAAATTATCTTATTAAAAATATAATACGTCCTAAATAATATAGGTTTTCTAAGCAATTTATTTAAGCTTTGTTACTTTAAACCACAGGAAGGCTACATATTTCTTTATGAATTTTATTTTCTAATACTCCCCCCTAAAGGGTTTTAGATCTGGGGACCGTGGTGGCCACTTTATTCGTCTATCGGCCGAGTGATGATCGCATTGTTAAATTTAGCAATTGACTTAGCGATTGTTAAAAGTTAACAACGGTTTAGAATGTTTAACAAAATGTCAGATTTTGACAGGTTGCCTACTAAAATCATTGAATAACACTGACAATGACGTTTTGTTAAACATTCTAAACCGTTGTTAACTTTTAACAATTGCTAAGTCCATTTCTAAATTTAACAACGCAATCATCACTCGGCCGTATGTGTTCCTTTTCAACAGTTGCATAGCCGAGTTTGGGATTTCGGTCTTATTCAATACCCACAAAAAGTGCTAAAGGTACCTAAAGAAGGTTTCACTTAATAAATTTGAGCTGCTACTATTCAAAGCTATCATAGTAGTATACCCTATGATAGCCTATCTAAATATGGGCTTCGACAAATCCTAAGACGGTTATTTCTAAAAAATTTTGTTTTATTTATTATAGCTATATATTTTTTGATCTTGGCTTCGTAAAAGAGCCGTATGATTTTAAATTATGTTCCAGTCGTCGAAATGTGTCCTTGAATTTCTTCGTTTCTTTCAATTTCAATATAAATTGATATATCATTTTTTTTTTAATGTTAATGAGTCATTTTTACAATTATTACGTAAAAATAAATTGACGTTAATGTTAATGATGAACAACTAGAATGTCAACATAGTTCTATTTCAAGGATATTAGCTTTTGTTTCTTAGCCCACTGTTGTTTAAAGTAATAAAGTTTAAATAAATCGCATAGAAAACCAACATCATATATGACGTGGTGTATTTATATTTATTAAAAGAAAATTAAATATGCATTTTTTTAGATCAATCCGATAGCTTTCTTTCCTTAGCCGTATGTCTATTCTGAAAACGGCAGATTAGTTACAATCATTATAAAGAAACTTTTCCGTAAAACATTTTTCTGTATCTCTTTTAACTAAGAAAATATAGGGTTATTTTAAAATTAACATTTTTTGTATTTTCCCCTGTATCTGTTAAGCAAGTGAAAACTTTCAAATTTTGATTATACCATTTTTAGTTTGACCTAAAAAGAGTACACGATGCCTATATTTCTTTTTGATAGCACTAAAAATTACGAAGATACCCTTTAAACATGTCAAAAATGGGACACCCTGTACAAACCTATAACCTTTTTTGTAAAAATAAAAAAATAAAATTTAAAAAAAATTTTTCCTTTGTTCTTTTATTTATTTTTTTAATTCGCTTTTAAGACATTATATGCATTATTAAATTTATTTTGCATAATAAAGATAAAGTTCTCATTTTCCGCAAAACTAATAAACTTTAAATTGCAAAGAAATTTATTAAATTTTCTTCGTGAAAATTCAGTTAAGGTACAAAGATTAAATCTTGCGAAAAATCTGTAAAGCTCGCAAATTGCAGCGTGGTGGGTGCCGCAATTTTATCCTAACGCCGTTTTCCAATAAGAGACGTGAATTTTTGCAGATTAGGGTTGAATAAATTTAAATTGGAAAGGGTAAAGGTAAACGGGGTTGGAGTTACACCGATATAATTTAGATTCGACATTAAACCCTTTATCTTCTTATTAATTGGACAAACTGAATAAAGTGTAGCAATTTGTCTTTGAACGTAGAACGCCTACATTAAATAAAATTTATTTCTTTTCATTTATGGGTTTATTTTGCTCAAATAAAAAATATTTTTAATTAAAAGTGATTTTGAGGTGTGTACACGTAGAATTAAAATTCTTTTTTT
>JAHBCN010016833.1:0-18994 GCA_019359885.1 Listronotus oregonensis | reverse complement strand
AATTTTTTACAGTATTGTGGGAATTTAAATGATTTAATTATTATTTGTTAATTAAAGTTGTGGTATTTTTATTTGTTTTTTAATTTAATAAATTCTAGCCAATAAATTGATTAAACTTTTCCCCCCCTTCTACATTTTTTTCGGGGGCCCCCCCCTGTTTTGAATTTTTTATGGAAATATTTAATTTAAATTTAAAAATTTAAAAAAAAAACCATAATTATTGTATGGTTTTTTTTTTAATTAAAAAAAATAATTGTACTTACAAAAAAAGGAATTTTTTTTTAAAAGCCCAGGCCGATTTTAGAAATTTATTATGGGGGTTTTTAGGGGCTATCACGAACCTGAAGAAAAATTTTTGGACTCGCTTTTTTGAGTTATAACGCCCCACTCGAACCAACCAAATTTGCACAAATTCCAAAATTCCTTTTAAACTGATTACCAAAATGGAGTTTTTGAAACCCTATTATTTTATACTTTTAATTTAAATTTTTTTTAAAAAAAAAAGCCAAACCCTTTTCAAGAAATAATATTTTTTTAATAATTAAAAAATTGTTGGGTATTTTGACAATTTTATGTTGGTACACCAGGGTCCCGGAAACAATTGAATGGCTTACTTTTTAAAATTAAATCGGAAAAATAAAAATAATTCAAATTTATAAATTAAAGGGGGGCCTTTAAAAAAAAAAATTTTTAAAATTTAAAATTTTTTTTTATAAAAGTAAAAAAAATTTTTTTGGGAAGTGCTTGTTGTTTTTTTTTTATTAAAATATTTGTGTAACGAAGGTAAATTAAATTAATCTTAAAAAATAATAATGTATTTAAAAAAATCTTCCATTTGGGTTTATCAGTTTTAAGAAGGGGGAAATTTTTAAAAAAAGTTTGCAGGTTATTTTGAGTGGGGATTAAACTCAAAACCAGCAGAGTCCGAAAAATTTTTGACTTCAGATTCGTGATCAGCCCCCCAAAAAAAAACCCCATAAAAATTTTTTTAAAACGGCCCGGGGGGCCGGTGAAAAAACCCTACAAAATTAGGCTGAAAATCCATTTTAAGAACAAAATTATTATGTTTTCAAAAGCATTTTTTTTTTTTGCGAAAGGGGGTAAATTTCGGTTGAACACCCCGTTTTAAAAAATCTTTCCAAAACCTGCACTACTGTCATCGTAAATTTATTGCATATCGGCAGATTTTTCCGATTTATAACACAAAAAAAATCTCGGGCCCCGGGCCGGGAAAATGTACAATGCCCTTCCCCAAAAGTTCTGGGTAGCTCTGTTGCCAATTGTTTTTTAAATTTTTAAGGGGGGGAAAAATTTTTAAATTTTTTTTTTTTTTAATTTGGAATTGAAACATTTAAAATTTTAGTTTTTTTTATTAAAAAAATTACAGTTAAGCGATTAAGACAAAAGTTTCCAAAGTTGCTTTAGAAATAATTTTTTAAAATGTAATTTTTGATATCGTTAAGACAAAAATCTGTCAAGTTTTAACACGTATGTCATATGCCACCCTATTGCCCATTAAAATCGTGAGCATCATATTTTACACCCAAATTTGGGTTTTTTTTTTGGGAAATTTTTTTTTCCCAGGCAATCTTTTAAGGGTTTTAAATTCAGTTTATTGAAAAAAAAACTTGCTCCAATTTATTGGCCAAGTTTGTATAAATTTTAGTATTATTTGTTTTCTTCCTAAGTTGAGTAATTATTGGGGGTTTAGAAAACTAAACAAAGCAAAATATAAAAAAATAATATTTTAGACCTTTTTTTTAAAAATAAATTTACCCTTCTTTAAAAAAATTCGAATACCAAATTCGTTGCAGCTTTATTATACAAAAAATTTTTTGAAAAGGAAAACCCAATCGAATAAACTTTTACCCTTCAATAAATTATTTTCTTTTTGTTTTAATAAGGCACTCTCGAGCTGCGGACAGATAAATAAATTTTTAAAATTTTTTGAATTTATGAATTTTCGTGACCAAATATATAATCAAAAATACTTATGTGTACTATACAATAAGCACAAAATTTAATTTTTTTTTATTTACGTTTAGTTAGGGGTGTTTTAAGGTTTGTTCCAACAAAAAACCGGGGATCTTTTTAAACCCCTCTTTGAACTTTTTTTTGGTGCGTTTTTGAGGGGATGCGGGCCTTAAAAAAAGGGTTTTGGGGAGGTACGAAAAGTACAAACGTCGGATCGCTTTGGGGATCTTTTGGGGGGCTGTCAAAAAAAAAGTTTTTAAATTTTTTGTTTTAAAATATAACCCTTTTTTACTTTTATTTTTGTGATCAAAGTTGGGGAAAATCACCATAATATCGTCACCATCTTTAAAGATAATTAAATTTAATGATGTGCTTAGGAGGTGAAAAAAATTTAAAGTTTTTAAAATTAAAAAAAAGCAAAATTTGGGGAAAAGCTAAAGCGGAAAAAGCTATTGGGGGTAAAAAATTTTGGATTATACAGAAAAAAAAATTTTTTAAATTAAAAAAAATTTTAAATACAAGAAAAGATAAATATTAGGGATCAAATGGTTTTTAATTAAAAATTTTAAAATTTAAAAAATTGTTGTTAAAAAAAATAAACAATTTTTTAAATTTCTTAACTTTTTTAAAATTTTTTTAAACCCTTTTCAAAAAATGAAATAAACGTTTTTTTTTTAAAATAATTAAACTCCCATACAATAACATCATAAAATAGGCTTACAGAAACTGTCTTTCCCATGCGTTATAAAAAAATGTAACAAAATTATATATTTTTAGACAAATATTTATTTAAGAAGTTAAATATTACCGGACAGCTGCCAGAGAGTGCACCAATAAAATAGAAAATCACGAAAACCTTATTAACAGTGATTTTGCCCTACGATGCTAATTTTTTTTTGTTATTTTTAAACTGATTGACATGTTTTCATTTAAATGTTTAATTTGTAATGTTAATTTTTGTTAACTTAAATTAATTTAACTTTTTTGCATAATCCTACCTTAACAGTAAACATATGAAGATGAAATATGAAACAATAAACATGAAACAGCTGTTAAAAATCCAAAATTCAGTGCCAAGATGTTCAATGCGCAAGTCAACCCAAACAGTTTTAAATTTAGGCCATGTATCAGAATTACTGTTCTGAAACCGTAACTAAACGATCCCAAGTTTGTTGGTACACAAACAGGATCGTCCGATAACCATCACGTTCTGTTGAACGTACTTTAATCACGGCATGAGGATCGTTCGGTGACGGTTTTTCGACGTGCTGGAACAAACCTTATATACCTTGGGACAGTCCACGAAGGCTGATGCCTAATACTAAGGTACGTGGGTGTTTTAAGCTAGTGAGAGGGAGTTAGTTCACACGGGACTTAAATATTTGGATTGGAAGGAGAAGAAAAACTTCTCGGGCAGGTTCCATAGTCTTAACACTCTAGGGATGAAGAAACAAAGAAGGTGGAAAGTTCGGGGCCTCTCTAACTCAACTGTAAAAGGATGCATAAAAGTTGCACTGCGTGTTGCTCTGCTGGGAGCTGCCAGCGAAGAAATTATACTGGCCAACTCCTCTGAGCAGAAGCCGTCAAAATACCTATAGAAGAGCGATAGATCCCCTACAGCTCGACGGTGGGCAAGAAGATGAAGCCTTTCTGTTCTTCTTTGAATGGAGTCCAGAATGCTAAGTGTTGTAGGGGACGCCATTCTTCAGACAGGAGAACAATATTCTAAAGAGGGTCTGATTTGGGATACATACAGACTATACAAATTGGAAGAAGAGAAATACTTTCTGGCTCGAAAAAGGAATCCAAGCTTTTTTGAAGCTGCCGAGACTATGGATGTTATGCGCTTGGCCATTTTTAAAAGTAACGTCGACGAGATTAAACGACTCAGCAGACTTTTTTCGCGACATGAACTGACTGTATTTTCGAGGCATTAAACTCAACAAGATTTTTGGCGCCCCAATCCAAGATAAGTTTGAGGTCTTGTGAAAGAGATATCTGCATTGACCTGCGCTTGTTTTCCAAATCAGGATTACATGGTGGCTTAAGAAATTAAATGCAGTGCAGGGTACTATTGTCAGCAGAACTATAAATGGGATTGACTGTGGAAGAGAGAAGGTCGTTAATGTGTAGAAGAAACAGCGTGGGTGCCAGCACTGAGCCCTGGGGCACCCCAGCATTAATTTGGTAGAAGCTGGAAGAATGAACATCTACAGTAACTGATATACGTCAATTAGAAAGAAAACTGGAGAGCCAAGAGCAAAGCTTAGATGGAACACCGTAAAAAGGAAGTTTGTTAAGAAACCCATCATGCCAGACCTGATCAAAAGCTTTGGATATGTTAAGAGCAACGATCTGGAATTCAACAAGAATTAAGATTTGGGAATTAATTAATTTTTTCATTACTTTGCAAACAACAGAAAGCAGAGATATAGGTCTATAGTTAGAAGGAAGAGTTTTGTATCTTCTTTTGGAGACAGGTTGCACACGTGCAGCTTTCCAACTCTCCGGGAAAATGACCGTGTCGTAAGAGATTCGAAAGAGGCGAGTTAGGATGGGTGCAAGCTCGGAAGCACATTTTTGTAAGACGATTGCTGGTATACCATCAAGCCCAGACGATTTTTTAGCATTAAGAGAAGAAAGAATATGTTTGATATGTTTGACTTTAAAAATGATATCGGACATTTTATGAGAAACAGGGGCTACTGGAAGAAGAAGATTAATAGGAGGATCAAGCGTAGAATTGGCATCAAATTGTTTAGCAAATAGTTCGGCTTTTAGAAACAATTCCATCTTCAGTGATTAGGAGTGGAAAAAAATTTGTGCAAAAGTTTTGACTAATATTTTTGGCAAAGGACCAGAAAGCTTTACTGCCATTCGAGCAAGATAATTTATCCGATTGCTAAAACGGTCTTTTTGCTTCTGAGATGGTCTGCTTATAATGATTTCTTGCTTCGATGCTAGCCTGTCGATTTTCGGGACTAGGGTTTTGGACAAACTTTTTGTGGGCTTTGTCACAGGATTTAGCAAACAACGGTTTGTGATTTAAAGTTATGGGGTTCTTTTAGTGTTGGGAATTTAGGTCTTATTTCCTAGTTGAATTATTTTGGTAATTTGTTTACATATTTCGGAAGGATCGTAAGTAGAAAAGCAGGTAGGATCCCAAGGGTAGCTGGCAAGGAAATCTCTCAGTTTAATTGACACAGAAATATGTAGAGGCTGTAAACAAAAAAATGAGACCTTGGAACATATTCTTTGCGATTGTCCCGCTCTTATATTTGAACGGTACTCCATGCTGGACACAAACTAGCTTTCATTAGCCGAAATTTTAGAGAGATTCTACATAAAGCCTTCGTTAACTATATTAAATCAATAGGCTGAACGACGCAGTAAATCTCTCGCCTACAAGAGGAAATACAAAATAATGAGGTCTAGGTGCTGTGGTATCATCACTTTCTAAAACTTTCAGATCAGATCAACACATTTTTTACATTTCTTTAAAACAAAACCTGCTGCTGTTGATGATGATAATGGTGAACGTCTAACTGTAATGGATTGGGCTGTGGAAATAAGGACCTATTTTGAGACTAAAGTCAAATCGTTTGACAAGCAAGGTATCAAAAAGCTAGAGAAGCGTTGGAATAAATATATCACACTTCAAGGAGAGTATGTAAATAAATAAAATAGAAATTAAAAAAAAAACATGGCTAGACCGGGACTTGTTAAGTGAAGTGTTAAAGGTGTTTTTTTTTATCGGATGACAAAACTTATTGAACAACCTGGGATCTCTTCTTAATATTAAATAAAAAACCATCAAATATATAAAACAAAACCAATAACAATACCTACATTTTATATTACCTGTAAAAAATCTGAATGGGTATTATTTTCTAACAATCATAAATTACTACGTATTTGGACATAACTTTTATGTCCATCGAATTCTAAGTATTGAAGGGTCATCGAATAATTTCTAGTTGAATAATTTTAACGCAACCATGCCCTTGAAAACTACACACAATTGATTATATTATAAAATATATCAGGCCTTACCTATACCGGTCATTTCGGCATATTTTTCATTTTTCAACATCTGCCCCACCGAATCTATTAACGCGGTAGAAAAAACTGCAGCACAACACGCTTTTACCGTCATTTTTATTTGTTCGAGTTTTTTCAAAATATATCGGAAAAAAGACATGCCAATGTGGCCAGTGATTATAAAAAGGCAGAGGGATTGAAATGAAATAAATATAAAAGGTCTAAGAATCACGAAAGTCAACTCATATATTATGATCATGAAAGCCATCAAAGGTAACAATCGAGTGTGGCAAAAGGGAGAACGACAGGATGGGCTTTCTTGCAAATATTTAGAATGTGTGGACAGACATTTTTCTTTTAATGGCTGTTGAAGATTAATGTATTTAGTTTGATGTCTTTATCATGGTTAGAAGAGTAGATATTAGATTAAAAGGACAAGATATTTTAAATATGAAAATTGTGTTGGCAATATATTGTCGTTACAGAATAATGGTAAGAAAGTAAAAAGGGTTTGGAGATATTGACATTTTAAATTTAAAATTCCTGTATTTAAACCATTGAAATTAAAAATGGAATAAATTGCATTTTATAAAGTATAGTAATTCATTAAAAACTTTTTTCTTCATTTTTTACCTTTTCAGGTGAAAACTTTATTTATTTATTTATTTATTTTTATTTACTCATTTCAAACAGATTTTTACAAAGAAAGTATCCAATTAAAAGTAAAACAAAGAAATAACTATATTATAAATTTGCTTAATTTACTTTTAACCCCTATAACAATATTAAAAATGTCCAAATCTTTGAACATTGTTATATGTTTTACTATTTAATAAAGGGGAACCCGTGTTGTTGTTGGGGCTACCGTGGTAGGTGAAGGAATGGTTCCCGTAGGTATGGTGGCACATTTAAATATATACAGAGAAAAATATTCATCCAGAGGTCCATTAATGGCCCTGTTAAATATACTTATTCCAAATATAGCTTCGTTTTTCTAGGATTCAAGACCATATCTTCCGTATAATGGATGATTTGGACATGTTGGGAAAACCAACATAATTTTAAAAAGGAATTTATAACTAAAATTTTAACATTTTATAAAAATGCAATTGGTCGCGTTTTGAAATTTTTTGACGCGAGTTGCTTTTCTGTAGAAACGTTGAGGCGGCGGCGTTGGGTTCTTAATGAGTCAATTTTGAAGTAGGAAGTAGTTTTTAAACCGAGGTTTAGTTCATTGGATTTTGATGGTTGTTTCTGGATAGTGGAAGGTGTTTAGGTAAAATTAAGTATTTTGTTTGAAATATCCTTTTCAAATTTGTTGAATCCTTGAGGTATGTTTCAGCGACTGGAAAAATTCTAGCCTCCAAGACGTTTAATATTGATATTTTTCTCCGGAGTTTGCAAGAAATGTTGCAGAGGACCGGCGAAAGCTATGCCCAGTATACAATTCCGGGTTAGGAAGTTTGAGATAGGCCGCTATTTCCGATGGCATTTTTTGTTTGTACTGTACACACCCCGTGTTTATAGTTCACAAATATCACCTATGTGGTGTTGTCGGCTTTCTTAAACTGGCATACTTTCTATATAGATTCAAAAATTTTCCATTTTCGGCATCTCCACATGAAGCTACTTTTCGCAGTAATGGTGCAGTTAATCGTCATAACATGCACTATTATTCAACAGTTAATCCAGTCTGAGTACGGGAAGTCAAAACCAAAAACCCTTCAGACTTAATGGTGGTGGAATAAAACACTTTAATGTTATTGGACCATATTTTTTCGCGAAACAGTTAACGGGCCTAGATATTTAAACTTTTTAAAATGGTTTACCCCAACTTCTTCAAGAATTTGATATCATTGAGATCCAACAAATGTGGTTTCAGCAAGATGGAGCTCCTCCGCATTACCATCGAGAAGTTCGAGAATTTTTAAATAATCATTACCCACAGAAATGGATCGGTAAAGGTGGATTCATTGGGTGGCCCCTCGATCATGTGACTTAACACCACTAGATTTCTTTTTTGGGGGTATGTTGATCGGATGAATCCCCTACAACACCAGAAGATATGGAAAAATAGGATCTGGAGCGTGCAGGAGAATAACACCGTTTATGCTATGAAGTCCAAGAAAATATACGAAAAAGACTAAACATGTATCCAAGTAGAAGGGCATATTTTTGAACATTTATTGCGCCATAATAATAATTAAAAATAAGTTAATTTGTAGTAATAGGTTTTATTATTATTTACTTTTTCTGTGAATTTAAAATTTAAAATGGCCAACTAATGTTATAGCAATAGTCTTAGACAGAAAGAAGGGTAAATATTGAAAAGTTAAAGTAAATCGCAAAGTATTAAAAATAGGTATATGACATACTTAATAAAAGTTGGGGGTTTTTTGTAAGATCTTTCAGAAAAATAATAATATATATAAAGGCCCATTTAAAAAATCGAGGTTTTTCAATTTAAAATGATCCAAATATATTCGTTTATTTTGAACACCCTGTAGCATCTAATTAAAATTCCGTTGATATATCTTTTACGTCATCTTCGAAAACCAATACAAATATGAGGATCCCCTTCAAAAAATTTGGCGCTATAATTTTTTTTGAAGTGTGAAAATTATTTTCTTTAGAAAAATTTAAATATTGGAAAACATAGGTTTAGGTATGCATTATTATAAATAAAAGTTAAAATTTTTTAAAAGGAATTCAAAACAAAATTTAAAAAATAGGGTGTTTCATTTAAAAAAAATGTATGTTTTATTCGTCACCTTTTTGACCACCCTGTATACTTTAAAAATAATTTTAAATTTGCATCCTAAGAACGATTTTTGTATTTACTATTTTCATAACTTTTGAAACCAATGAAATAATGAACTTTACCTATCGTTGACTCACCCTGTACATATTTTTGTTAATTCCTTCTACGACAAGGCCCGCTGCCAAAATCGTAGCCAGTTTTATATGTAAATAAGTATCATCTGGCGTTCATCCATGAATTTCGATATTTCTCCTTTTAAAAAGACTTTGTTTTTGGGTCTAAAACCAACGCTTTGTTTTTTAAGGTAGGCCTACTTTAAAAAACTTGTTAAATCTATGTTTTGTAACTTAATGATAATTTTACATAGAGATCTAGACCATAATGTATTGGGTTACATGTTTTTGATAAATAAGAAAATAGGCCAGAAAATCCTTCTTTAAAAGATTACACCCACTTTGGACCAGCCCTCAAACATAACAAATTCTTTTTCATACCTGTGACGAGATTTCATTGCAGGAGATCTATACTTTCTTTTCTGCGTTGATAATCGATGCTGGGAAATCGTCGTCAGAATCCATTGTGTTTCTCCAATTTGGTTGAAAATGCACCGAAAATTAATTTTGATAGGTGCATAAATAATTAGTTGGTTGTTATGGATTCGTTAATTTATATGGAGTTATTAAAAATATGTATTTCCATTTACTAAATAAGGATTATTTTATTTTACAATAAATGTTATAAAAGGACTGCAAACTTAACAGAATTCAGTTTCTTAAATATATACCTATTATAAGCAAAATTATAAAATTTTATAATTAGATACTGATTTATGCTCCAAAACTAAAATATTTTATTTTTTTCTGCACCAGTGCGGAAAAGTGCTAGTTTCCCGCACGCTTTTGAAAGTGGTTATTTACCAAAAGTGCGGAAGGAACTTTTCGCCCCGAGGCAGTTACCCGAACGACGCGAGGCGGAGTTCGGGTAAGCCGTCAAGGGTGGAAAAGAACTTGTACGTGTTAGGTACAACATTTTTTCACGAGATCTGGAAAGTCAAAATAAACAACCATCAGATAATATTTATTTTTACCATTACTACTTATTATTATTAACGACATTAATCGCAAAAGAACAGTTGGTAGCATTTTGCAAATAAATCGGAGAGGCAAGTGTTGTGGAAGTTGGAAGTTGGAGAGCCGTTGAGGAGCAATTGAACCGGTCGTCGTTACAGGTAAGAGAAACACATTGTTGCTTGCAAGAAGACGGTACAATGAGCCTTGAGTGCGTTTTGCTGTGTTCAAAAGTAGATGAATTTTGGGATAATATTTTGTTTGATAAGTCCTTCTTGAAACTTGAAGAGCTTTCAGGTAGCCTTCTGCAAAAATGATGACTTCCAACCTCCAAGTCTTTTAATATTCGATATGCCTTCACCAAAATTAGCTAACATTGTAGCTAGGAACGGCGAAAGCTATGTCCCGTGTAAAGTTCTGGGTTGGGAAGACGTAAATAGGCAGTTATTTCAGAGGGCATCTTGCCAAAAGTATTTATTCCAATGCATTGACAGTACAGCCAATTTTATAATTAACAAAATCTTCTGTGTGGTGTTTCGGGCTTTCGTAAACTGGAATACTTTGAATACAAAGCTAGATATTTTCCATTTTCAATTTCCCCCGAAATGACAAAACTTCGGCTAGAATGGTTTTTGGAGTCTGGAATATTTGCAATTAAAAGATTCCCCCTTTTTCGTCAATATCAACGATGCTAATTTTCATCAATTCTTTTCGACGACACGCACCAGCTAGTCCGAAAATTGTAGCTACCTTAATCGCTAGATAGACATCATTTGGAGCATCATTAATAAATTTTGCTATTTCATCTTTCGAGAAAATTTTGGCCTTCTTGGGTCTAAATCCCACATTTTGCTTCTTCAAAAATGATGTAACTTTGAAATATTTTTCTTAAATCCATGTTCTTTTTGGGTCTTAATGACACTTTTTAACATGGCATACCTTGACCATAAGGTATTGGGTTTACATGTTTTAGCAAGTTCCGCGAAATATGCCATAAAAATTTCTTCTTTTATACTTTTTTTTTTTTTCTCCGACACCAGCTTGTAAATGCTGATATTCTTTCTCACCTGTGCCTCGATTTGTACGGTAGCAAATCTAAATTTGCTATTTCGGCTGCTTTGAGAATGGATTCAGGTAATTCTTCGTCAGAAGACTCCATAGAAACGTTTTTTATTCAACATCGACGATAATGATCAGAATGTACTAAAGACACTTTTAAGTATCGATGACTTTTAATGACTTTCATCTTTATAATATGGACACTGAAAAAGGTCAAAACTAAAATCTGACTAAAGCAAGTTTAATATATACCAGGATGTTCAATGTTTTTAAAACAAATAATCAAATTTTGGCGACATACCGCGTTGAACCCGTTTATCTGACTATTTCTTTAACCTGTGCTAAAGAACAGCGAGAGGATACGCGGTAGTTAAGGGTTAGTTCAAAAAAATGTTTAATTTTTAATTTTTTAGTGAATATTTCGTTGATTTTACACCTAATTTGTACAAATAAAAGAATACTATGCCAATAATAGAATTATACTAAGTCAAACTTCAGAATTAAAACATTTTAAGTACCTGTTTAAGTGGAAATTTGAGGCTTTCTTTTCCGCACTAGTGCGAAAAGTGAATTTCCAAATAAATTTGGTGCGGAAAAGTGCTGCTTTCCACACGCTATAGAAAAATATTATACAATATCTTTGTCTGAGAAAAGCCTATAATGTTTCCTTTAGTTAAAATGTGTTTAAATTAAACAAATGATTTAAAAATTAAAAGCATTGTTTTTCCCAAAACATCGTAAAGGTAGTCTATGAAAAATGCAAGAGCTCTTGTCCACTACCCCTTTCTTTCCTTTAAAAGCTCATCGTTTTTGTGCAATTACCTAGCCTTAACGGAAAAGCTCCATGATTTATTTAGGGATTTGGTTGTATACACATAGTGGGTTTATGTGTATTCTGACCTGTCGAGTTTTTTATTCCATTGAGAAAGAGCGTGAGAGATTTTTTCCCAGTCATTCAAAGAAGATGACTTGGCTTTAGTGACCACGCTTTGTCGTAGTTAAAAACCTAAATATGTTGGATCAGGAATAGGATTATAATAAATTTAATTTCTATATAAAATTTTTGGTTGTCAGTTTAATTTACACAGATATTTATATGGAGACATGATTTGGCCACAATAAAACAAAAATATTGTCAAGTTTGTATTTTTGGATGGGACACAATGCTGATTTATTTGTTTTATAAAAAGCTTATATAAATAATTTTTATTTAAATATAAATGTATTATTGAGAAAAATTTTGCATAAATAAATAGTTTTGAAATAAAAACTTTTTTTTTTTAAATTTTTTTTAGAAAACTTAGAGCCAAAGTACTAATATACCGTGGTTTTATTAATACAAACAGATCAGCTAAAAAACTTGTCCATTTTTAAGATTTTTTTACTTTTATTATACAGGGTGTCCCAGAATAGTGGGAATCCTCGGAATCTAATAGAAAACCTAAAATATTATGACAAGTTCCCTAAATTTTTTTCCCTTTTTGACCTTCTACAGCGAGATAATTATACTTTATTTCAGCTAAGATTTGAATTTAAAGCCGCTTCTGCACAAATGCCAACCGTTTTTTTGTTTCAAAATATCAGTTACCATACCAGAAAAGCAACCGGCAAATAAAAATAAATAACAAAACACGATTAATCTGTCTTTTTTTTAAAAACGAACTGGTAAAAACGATATAAACCATTAGTTATTTTTGACTGTCACTTAAACGGGGCGGATTGTACGGATTTTTATTTTCATTTCATATTTGACGTGTTAACAGCTGATGCAAATTTTGTTCATTCTTTGGAATATTTAGCCTGTTTTAGTGCTTTTTATATTATTTTTTTTAGTGTTTCTTGATTATTTTATATAGTGTTGAACATTATAATGGATTGACAAAGAATACAAAGCTAATAAGAAGCGACATTATTCGAAGTCCCAAAATTTTTAGGAGGGGGCTAAGCGTTTTACTGTCAACCCGGCCGGCAGCTTTTAGTCCGGGATTACATGTTTCGTTTAGTGTTTTGTTGAGTTTTATGTGCTGTTTATTTTGTTTCGTTTAGTTTTGTGGATACCTTTAAAAAAAAGCACTAAATGTGCATAGTAATTGTAATTTTGTAAAAATTATACATCACAATGCGAATCTTGAGATGTAAATTCTTTGTTAAATAAGTGTGGATCAGCCAAATGGAATAAATTCAATATTAAAAAATGGGAGTTTATTCGAAAACTGTTTATAAGGGTGTGTGTTTGCGGTGGGTATCAACTTTTTAATTTAAATGCAACATCCTGTATAATATTCAATTTTTGTTTTTTTCAAAGCATTCTAGACATATTTTTTTGTTGTCCTTTACCCTATCTTCAACTGTTTCAAATATTAAGGGGTTTTCAGGTTTACTGCATCTATTGCCTTTTTTGATCTTTGCCACTTTCGTGAGGGTTTTTTTTGTATATACCTACTAGAGGCAGCCGTGCCGATCGGCTGTGCGGACAAGCGTGCGCGAGGGAAGAAGAATAGCTGTATAACATTTCTCTGGTGGCTGATTAATTGGCGGAAGGTGAACACCGCCGACAAAAAGAGAGAGGGAGAGAGGTTAACACCTATTCTTGTTTCTCCCGCACGCTTGTTCCCAAGGTGCCTCTAGAGGTATATGCACAAAAAAATTTAAATTTCAAGAAAGTGGCAAGATGCAACACAAAATCTAAAAGCACCTAATATTTAAAATAGTTAAAAATAGGTATAGAACATTGTACATGCAATATATATGAAGAATCCAAAATTGACAATATACAGGGGTTGCATTTAAATTAGGAAAGTTAGTGTTGGCCACCATTTTGAACACCAAGTATAAAAAATATTTACTGAAAAAAGCCAACCAAAATACGATACACGTGTCCGAGGTTTTTTGAACACGCCCCCGTTTATTTATTATTGAATTTATTTCATTTGGCTGATATACTATTGGATTTTTTTGGACTTACCGTTTTTAACTATTGGTTGATAGCAGTTCTTTCCCCCCATTTAACCTGTTTAACCCGCCTATCCTCCAAAACGAAACGGTTTAGATTCAACTTACAAACAATCGTTTAATACACTCAAGTTTAAATTTAAATGTAAGGTCTTTGGAGTAAAAATAAGTCGAAAAGATAATATATAAACCAAATTTTTCATTTAATAAGATATTAGCTGTTTCCAAGTCAACTATATCGTATTTTTTTTTTTTATGATTTAAATATAATTGACAATTCATCCATTTGGAAATGAACTAATAATCCAAAAATTGCAACCCAAATAGTTGTTAAACCATAAAAAAACATCACAAGAACCAAAACAATAGAAAAGCCGGAATCTCATTATTTAAATTTAAACTTGACATAAATTATTACCGCTCCTCCTGCTCATAGGGTAGATATGGGTCAAAAATGACGAGATACGATAAAGAATTCGCCTTTACGTTACCGCTTTCGCGAAAATAAACCGGAATGAACCCAAAATGTTCAACGCGGATGCGCAATACCCCAAATGCTTTACCCAAAACTAATTTTTCTCAAAAAATCTTTTGAGAATAACCAACCCAAAGATCAAAAAACTTTAAAGGGACGATTTTCCAGGACCAAAGTAAATAGTTATAATATATTTTTTTTCCCCTTAAAACTGAATTTTTCGTTATATTTCTCTCATGAAAGTGTTTAATTTCTTTCTTAATTTTTACTCAGAAATTTGTTTATATACCAAGTATTGGGAACTTTATGTCGCTTCATTGAGTTTTATATTCTTTTATTGAACTTTATTTTATTTAAAGAAATTTTTATTTTTAAAAGTAAGTAACATTTATCCGAATAAATAAAATTGGGGACAGGAAAATATATTATGGTCCAAATTATTTAATTTCTTGCCATTTCTATTACTCACACCTTCCAAAAATTTAAATTTGAAGTAAAAAAATATTTGTTTTGAAAGCCTCATTCCAGAGGAATATTACAAAAACAATTTTAGTGACAGGGATTGTTAATAAAGTTTTATGGGTCCATGTATAATCTCCTTCTGTTGACTGAAAGTTTTAAATTGCAATTTTTAAATGATTTACTATGTATTGTTATTATTTTTGCAAATTGTACTCAAACCTTTGGACGTGTGTAAGCCCGATTGTGTGTCTAACATTAATAAACTTTTTGTCTTTGTCTTTGTATTTGTCTTTGATAAAAAATAAACCATATTTTACTTAGTCACAAATTTGTATTTAATTTTACATCTAACCTGTCTTTTCCTCCCCCCACCTACCCAGGCGCACTTTTCTTTAATGTCCTTACTTTACAGGTGGCAACCCTAACTGCTTGGGTTGGTGCCTTAAATCTGTTTTTGGGGTTTAAAGGGTACTCCAATATTGGCATAAAAATAACTTAAGACTATAGGAAGGCGGGAAAAAAACTGTACTTTAGCCGCAGAGTCAAAAAATTTTATTCATAATAATTGGTGTAACACCATTTTTTTTTTAAGCAAAGAACAACATAATGTCGACTATGTAATAAAAAAATGTGGGGCGTGGGCAAGAGATTTTAACGGAAACCTTAATCCGACCCCGAACAAAGAAAATATCTAGTAACTAGATAATGACACATCATAGTCCGCCATGATTAAATAAATTTTTAAATTAAAATCTTAGCTGAAATAAACTATAACAGACGCCCCAGGAAATCGTTTTTGTTTAAATAATTTTTTAAAAAAAAGGCATAATTTAATATAATTTTTAAAATGAGGTTAAATGGGGTAAGTCTTCTAAATAAAACCCTTAAAAACACTTTTGGGGGTTCTTAAGTTTGCCAAAGACGGACTAGCCTGACACAATATTAGAATTTTTTTTTCCACACTGTATGATAAAGGCGCAACAATGTTTTTTTTGGATAGCTTTAGCCTTAAATTTAAAAAAAAGTATTCTTTTTTTGACTTTTTTAAAATCAACTTTTTGAGAAATAAAATATCATGTGTTAATTTTTTTTACATTATACAGGGTGTTTTCTAATTGTACGTAAATTTTAAAAAAAACAATTTTTGGGTCTATTTTAAGAAAAAAACTTTATATAACGTATGTCCTAAACGTCTTAACTTTTGAATACAGGGTGGCAAAATTTTTAAAAAAAAATTATTTATTATCTGTAATAACCCTTTAGGGGAAATTTTAAAAAAAAATTTTTATAAATGTACTATTTTTAAAATAGTTATTTACATTAAGGATCTTAACTATCTTTTTTAATATGGGGTTTCCAATCTTTCTGGGGTTTCTGTGGATTATTAAAAAAAAAAAAGGTTTACATTTAGGTACTTTTATTTTATTTAATAACTTTTTACATTCTTTTTTTAAAAGGTCAAAAAAATTTTAATTAGTAAAAAGACCAGCCAAATTTTGATATATACAGGTCCCTCTAATTGAATAAAAAAAAATACCAAATGTTAAAAAATTTCCTTTTTTTTTTTTTGATTTGGTTTAAAAAAAAAATTTGATTTTTGGTTTCTTAAACTTACATTATCAACTTTTTAAGCCCGACATACTGTAGACACATAATATTTAACGGTTACTGTTACAATGAATACCTAGGTACCAAAGGTTACTAAAATTTTTTTAAAAATTGTTATTTGTCTCTGAATGTTTGTTATTAGTGAAAAGTATATGCCAAAAAGCAGTTAAAAAAATTTTCACTTTTTTAAATTTCAACCACAACCTTAGGATTAGATTAAACCCCATTTACACTATCTTTCCCTTCTTTATCACAAAATTGGTGATAAGTACAGAAATATCATCAAATTTGAAATTAATTTTTAAAAATCGTGTTTTTTTTATTTAAAAAGATTTTGGGAAAAAAGCAAAACCCCAAAATATTACCATTTAAATAGAAGGCTGAAAGTGGCGCCATTATTTTTTCCATATTATATCAGATGATATAAAAACCAAAAACACAATAATTTTAAATATTCTATGGTAGTATCGTTTAAAACCAAAAAATTTTTAAAAAAAAAAAAAAACAGTGAATTTGAATTTGAATTTGATGATGTTAATTTTTTTGAAGTAACAAAAATTATGAAAACCCCTTTACCTAAGGAATTTAAAGGTGTAGGAAGCCCAATACTGTAGAAAAAAATTGTCCGGGGGGCAGGGCGGGGGGAATGGGGGTTTGGGCCCCGGGGAATTTGCAATGAATAAAAAGGTCGGGCCGGATTTCCATAATTCTTTGTTACTATCTAAAAATTGACATCAAATGTCAAATTCCAACATTCACGGTTTTTTTTAAATTTTTTGCAAAAATTGTTGGTTTTAAAAAGGGATCTACTATAGAATATTTAAAATTATTGTGTTTGGATTTTATATCTTCTGATATAATAGGGAAAAAAAATAGATGGCGCCACTTTCCCCTTTTATTTAAATGGTCGATTTTTTGGGGAAATTTTTATTTTTACCAAAATCTTTGTAAATAAATAAAAAAACATTTTTTTAAAAAAATTTCAAACATTGTTATAGTATTATGAATTATCACCAATTTTGTAAAAAAAAAAGGGCAAGATAGTGTAAATGAGTTTAAAATAATCCAAGATTCTGGTTTCATTAAAATGAAAAATTTTTTAACTGCTTTTTGGCATATACTTTTCACTAATAACAAACATTCTTTTGACGAATAAAGTGGTTAAAATGTTTAGTAACCTTTGGTACCCCTTTTAAAATATCCTTAAATATTATGTGTGACGTATATGAGTTAAAAAGTTGATAATGCAAGATTAAAAAACCCAAAAAACTAATTTATTTTTAAACAAATAAATTTTTGAAAAATTCCCTTTTATTTTGATCAAATTTGGAAAATGGGGGCTGATTACAAATCTAAAAAAATTTTTGGGTTTGTTTCCCAGATCTTCATATCAAAGTTAAAAATTTAAAATAAACCCCATTTTCACTATATTCCCCCTTTTGTACAAATTCTTTATTTTTCACTAAAAGGGGACACTATTTTATAAACACCTTTTTAAAACCCTTTTATTTTTTTTTATTTTACATCTTTTTTCCATTAAATTGCGAACTTTTTAAATTAAAGGCAGCAGCCAATTTGCTTAAAAATAAAAGTGTAAAAAAGGTGTAAATAAACATAAAAAAAAGTTTTTAAAAGGTGTTTGTGAAATATTTTGGGGAATTTTGTGTAAAAATAAGAATTTTTTGCAAAAAAAGAGGAAAAGTGTAAATAAGGTTGTTTGATTTCAATTTTGATATGAATATCTCGAAAACGAAACATTGCAGAATTTTTTTTTAGATTCGTAATCAGCGCCCCAAAAACCCTGTTACCAAAATTTGGGCAAAATCGGAGAGGAGGGAACTTTCGAGACAATTACCAAACAAATACAGAAAAAACAAAAAGGAATTTAACATAAAAATTTTACTTTTTTTTTATTCAATTAGAGGGACCTGTAATATTAAAATTTGCCTGGTCTGCCCAGTAATCTAATTTTGATCCTTTAAATTTTAATAAATTATTAAATGAAATAAAAGTACCTAAATGTAAACCTTTTTTTTTTTAATAACCACAGAAATACACAAACATTGTGGGAAATATCTAAAAAATAGTTAAGATTGCCTTTTTTTCACTAATATTTCCATGAAATTTTCATTTTCTATTTTTCATAATTGATAAATTTTTTTATTCGGTTACCTAACGTTACGTCTTATAAGAAGCACCCAATTTAAATATAAAAATACTTTTTCCCAAAGTTAAAAAAAAAGGGATGTTACCCTTGATTTGAAGACAAAACCATAAACCCCTAGTCATTTTGTTGGATATTATAAGTAACAAACAATAAACACAAAAATTAAGTCACAATTTTAAAAAACACTAATCACCAAAATAAGAAGGTTTTTATCAATCCAAAAACGGTACTCCGGCTCTAAAATTATAAAGTGTTCTAACTTCACACTGATTTTTCAGTGTGTAAGTAGGAACACATTAAATTATTTCGTGAATTTTGTTATTGCGCAGAATCGGGGGGCCAACTCTGACAGTTTTTTCATACTGGGCGGACATTTTTTGATCGAATGGGCCATAGCATTGGGCTTCCATACACCTTAAACTTCCTTG
>JAHBCN010016832.1:0-19016 GCA_019359885.1 Listronotus oregonensis | reverse complement strand
TTACATGAAAGGTAGGTACGGGTTTTCCCATTCCGATGAACGAATGATTAAAAAATGATCATTATTGCCCGAGTAATGGAACAATTCGTCCGCCCGCTTATAAGTGAATCCATAAAGATAGTGGCATTTTAGCGGTAGAGCGGCAGCTGAAATGGGGGGAATTTTGGGTCCCTTTATCTCGAAACTATCGATTTTTCGAAAACAATTTTAAGGACCATTTTTGTAGATTACAAGGCAATCTTCATTTTTTGATTAAACAAAAAATTTAAAATTTGTATATTTTGGCAGATATTAGCGGAAAACACATTTTTCGGACCTTGAGGAGCCATTTTCAGCCCTTTCCCATCAGTTAATGTTGATACATTTTTTTTCGCTCGAAAGCATCCCCGAAGAAATAAGAATTGCTCCACAAAGGAAAACTGTACAGATTTATTTACAGCTTTGTCCATTCATTTTTGGACTACTTTAAATTTTGTGTTCTTTTATTAAATTGTGGTTTTGATTGTTTGGATAAAGTCCTGTATTAAAAGCTTGTCAAAGTATTCCGTAAGATTTAAAATCATTTAACACATAAACATTGACAAGACATAAATTAATCGGCATGCTCGACTGGAACAAGAAGTTACCTCCCTAGGGAGGTAAAGTGGATTTTTACCCTTATTCAGGGATTGAAAACGGTATTTTTTAAGAAGGTAGTAGAAAATAGTTATTTACATAACAAGGGAGGAAAATACCACCTTTTCTTCCGCGGATAATTTGAGGCACGACGCGAAGCAAGGGATATTAAAATTCAAGTGAGAAAATCCACTTTTCTCTAGAGAAATGTATATAATTTTTTCTACTACTTTTTATTCAAATTTTAAAAAATTATCTTTGAATTTTTTGTTCTATAATTAAATTGTGGTTTTGATTGTTTGGGTAAACCCCTGTAGTAAAAATTAAGATATCGTAAATCATTGCCAAAACATAAATTAATTTGCATGCTCGGATGGACAGGGAGGTAAAAATTCTACCTCCACAGGGAGGGATACGCCTGATACGGCGGTAACTACGGCCCTGGACACAAATAGATTTTAATCAAAATTGTATTAAAAGCAAATACATAATCCGTCTATTTTTTGTAAGCAATAGACTTTTTAATCACTTTTTCATTAAAGTTCATGTCACTGGTTTTTGACACTATATGACAATTTTTTATAACCATTTTATTATGCGTTTCCTCACGATCCGCCATTGGAAATATCCATACTGTAGATCGTGAAAATAATAAATTGACATTTACTAGTTTCTCATAATAAATGAACTAGGGTTTCATATTTTTATACAAAAAAAAAATAGTAACCATTATTGCCGCTGTCGTTTTAGAAACACAATTTTTTATTTGATTGAGCTGCCAAATACTATCAAAGCTTAAAAGCATTTTTTTCTTTGTAATATAAAACGTTAATTTACTCTTGCAAAAATATACCAAAAAGTATTCAAAGATATTTGACAGTGTAACTGATTTTGACATGTTTATTATTATTATTTTTTAATATATAACAAAAGTGCTACCTATATAGTTTGTAAGTATCTTATTTGCGAAACAGTATATTTTCTAAAGCAAGTTTAATAAATTCAAGAATAAGATTTAAGAAAGGTTTTGTATCAACGGTTTATTAATTTTTTAAAAAAATACTACTAAAATTTTACTTTAACTAAAGTTTGTATTGCTAATTATATACTTCTAATGCTGTAGAATTTCGACATTCGTTTAAAACACAACACCTACATCCTCCTCTATTTTTAAACTATTGGTATTTACATTTTCCTTCTATCTTGTATTTTAAAACAAGCTTGTGTAGGTAACAGTAGTAGCCTTTAGAGGGTTCTTTTTTTAATGTTAATTAGGCTCAAGTTAAGTCCTTCTAATAAAAGCTTAAAAGATTGCATCACTAAAAAGGTTTATTAAAGTAACTTAGGTAAAGTGCTATTTATTTTCCGGAAAATTGTATAATTTTCTTGCAATGTGGTTAAAAGCAAAATTTTTTAATGCCTTTATTTTAAAAACGGGTAATTATTTTTTTTTTTTTGAATATTTAAAGTATGCAAGCATTAATAGAGTCTTTTTTGTAAGCTAAAAGGATAATTTTAAACCCAGAAAAATATTTTGACTGAAAAACATCAGCAAGAATACACATTTGAATGTCTTATTATTACCACTATAGAAAAAAACACAACGCAGAAACAACAATGCGCCATGTAAGGCATTAAGCAGGAATAAAAGTTATTTAACTCTGAAAAATAAGTCACCTATTTGTTGTTCAATTGTGGAAAATAATCAATCGGATTGTTCGATTTCTCAATAATAAATAAATATTAATTTTTTTCTACAACCGCGCGAAAAGTACCATGTTTGCGCTTCAAAAACAAAACAGAAAGTTGCACTTTTCCGAGGAGCAAGCGTTTTTTTACTCGCCGAGCGACAAAATGCTTTGTCGCTTGCTGAGTTATCAAGGAAACCGTAATAGAACAACGTCAAATTTGACACCACAGTAGGCGTTGAACGGTGTTTGACATTTAACGTGTGACTTTAATATCTTCAACAAAATTAAAATTAGTGGTTTTCGTAAAAAATGGATATCAATGAAATTAATGAATTTTCGTGCACTCCGCCGGAAATTGCTCAAGCTGCAAAATCAGTTGCTCTTAATTTACTTCCAGAGAAGTCGAGAGGCAAATATGAAAAGCAATATGAACTTTTTAGTAAATGGTGCGATTCAAAAGGAACCAAGAAGATATCAGAAAATATTCTACTTGCGTATTTTGCGGAAAAAGCCAAGGTAATGAAATCCTCTACACTTTGGTCTATATACTCAATGTTGAGATTTACGATATCAGTAAAACATGATATAAACATCAGCGAATACAAAAAACTAATTGCTTACTTAAAGCATCAAGCGTTGGTTTCAAGCCAAGAAAATCAAACACCTTCAATTTTGATGAAATCAAAACCTTTTTAACAGAAGCTCTTGATGAGATATATTTACTGCAAAAAGTGATCTTAGTTTTTGTTATCGCTGGAGCATGTAGGAGGGACGAACTTGTCAAAATGGTAATAATGAAGATAAAAAGTCAATCCTTATTGTAAAAATACCTGATTCTAAGACATACACTAACAGAACATTCATTGTCAGAAATAATGCAGAAATGTACTATATATCAATTTATCGAAGATATATGAACATCAGGACCAAAAATACGTAGAGTATTATTGAAATATTCGAATGGTAAATGCCATAATCAGGTAGTTGGAATGAATTATATTGCAAAAGTTCCACAAAACATAGCGCAGTATCTGGGACTTTCAGAACCATGCAAATATACAGGTCATTGCTTCAGGCGATCTTCTGCTACTCTTTTAGTTAATGGGGGAGGCGATATCACGCAATTGAAAAAACATGGAGGATGGGAGTGTACTAACGAAGCAGAAGGTTATATAGATGAAAACGTTACTAACAAAATTTCTACATGTGAAAAAATTTTGGGGCTGACACCGGCGGTAAATACACCACCAATAATTATGGAAGCAAGAAGCTCTGAAAATATCCCCATTCAGTCACCACCAGAAACTTCATCTGAAATTGCCATTAAAAATTGTGAGAATTGCACCTTTACCTTTAATATTGTAAATAATAAGAAAAATGACTAGATCTTATATAGATTTAGGTAATAATTGTATAAAGATCTAAATGTATATACATATTACAATAATTATTACAATAAAATAAATTGGTATAGTAGCCACGGTTTTATTAAATCTGTTTTTATTAACTACTTCACCACGGAACATGCAAATTCCGTTGAATGTTTAATAGTGGTAAAATGCAAATTACCGACTTTAGTTATACAGAATAATAAAAGTTTATGTTCGGAAAGTCCCTACATCGTTCTGACGGAGTTTTCTTCCACTAAAAGTGGTAGAAATGTACTTTTTTATAAAAAATTGAATTTTATATTCTACGTCATATAACTATGTATATTAAGACAAATCAAGTGATAAATAAAGCAAATTACAAACTTTAGTTATAGAAAGTAATTAAAAAATAGTTATTAATATTACAAACTCTAATTTTCCAAACTTTTCATTATACTAAAGATAGTAGAAATGTATATTTAGTAAACAATTTGCATTATCTATAAATTACATTGATGTCCAAATTATCGCTTTAAATAAAATCCAAAACTACCAACTTTAGTTACGAAAAACAGTTTAAAAATTGGTTTGTCGATATCTTTCTTATATTTTTTATTAATTTTGTACTACTTAAGGTGGTAGAAATCTATTTTTTTTCTGATTCAAACTGATTATATTTATAGCTTTTACATAACACAGGCGAGTATTATGTTTAGATATGATAGGAGGTCATGCTTGCCGCTGCTGTCAAGAAAAATAAACAAATGATTATTTGACGTATCAAAAAGTTTTTTAAACAGCTATTGGTGTTTAATAAATTGATTGTAATAATTATCTGATAATGGACAGGTTTAAAAAGTATAAAATATGTAATTGTAAAGAATTGAGCCATGTCCAAATACGCCATTCCAGTTTAATATACTTAACAGCGCTAATTGAGAACAGCGACCGACATCTTTCGAAAAATGGTTTGTTCAACAGCATTCAGAAGAGTCTACTACAAATTTCCACCAAATATTACAATATTCCCAAAAAAAGAATGAATAAAATTATTTCAAAATATTACATATATGTTATCAAACACAGACATTTAATACCGAGTAGTAATTCGCCTGGTTTTTCACCCCTAAAAAAGGAAGAAGTATTCGAAGAATTCCAAAAATATTTAGATATTGTTACACAGAAATTTAAATCATAACGTAATACAATAATAAGTAAATAACTAATTAAAAGGGTACTAAATAGTTTTTTTATTGTTTTCTTTTGCAGTAAAAACCTACTACTGAAAAAACATTTTTACAATAACACACATCTGTAGCGCAAAATGATGCTTGCACGTTTTAAAATGTGAACTGTCAAATTTGAGGTTATATCAATAATCATTAATTTTTACCAATTATTTTATAAAATCTGCGGTTGTAGAAAAAATCTT
This sequence comes from Listronotus oregonensis, assembly GCA_019359885.1. Lineage (NCBI taxonomy): Eukaryota > Metazoa > Arthropoda > Insecta > Coleoptera > Curculionidae > Listronotus > Listronotus oregonensis. The sequence goes on along the minus strand of JAHBCN010016832.1, from coordinate 13,908 downwards.
GTGTGTAATTCGAGCGCAAAGATATATTGTCGCTCTCGCGAGATAGCCGCGCTCCGCTACGAGTCGCGCGTCAAACATCTCGCTCAGAGCGACAATGTATTACTTTGCGCTCTTAATACACAAATAGCTATTGTTAAAAGGGAAAGGAAAGATGATAACAAAATAGATGTAAACTGTCCGAAAGCTATTGCATTTTATAATGAAATCATGGGTGGCGTGGACTTATCTGATCAGATGGCTGGTATCTATAAACTTGACAAAAAATCTGCCAAATGATGGAAACATGTTTTTTATCGGATAATGATGGATGATATGTGTTCTTAATAGCTGTATAATTATTAACGAAGTTAGACGAAAAAACCTCTTTGCACCCTACCATGTATGGTCAACTTTAAAATTTATATATTGTTTATTTATTAGTTATAAATTCATATGTTTTATCTTTCATGTATTGTCGTTTTGTGGTTATAGTAGTTCACTGGGACATATAAATTCCAATTAAATTAACCACTGGGACTCTTATAACCCACTTTTTAAACTGTATATTAAGTAAATGTTGGTTAATTAAAAAATTAAAATTGCATCCCAATCCTCTTTTTTTTATTTCCGCCAAAGCAAATATTTAATTATAAAATATATTTTAAGAAATAAAAAAGTAGGGTTAAAAGGGTTAAAACTCTTGTTTTATATTTGTTAAATATTAAAACTTGAATTTCTAACTTTTTCCAATTTAAATTAAAATAAAATATCTGAAAGAAACACTTTGTCACGTACAATAAAAAGGCTGTATTATAAGCTCTATAAACTTCAAAAAGGCAGTGAGGCGTAACGTATAAATCTTTGTGGATTGCTATCAAAAAGTTTTCTCTGAAGTGTGAGCACAATCCATTGGTTTAAAAACAACCTTTGTCATGTCTTTCGAAAACCGGTAACGAATGTTTACGATTCTAAAAATATGGCACTGTACTTTTAAAGTCAAGTAGTTTAATACACCTTTAAAACCTTTTTTAAAAGTTTTTATTGCTAAAGACAACAACATGGTCCGAATGTTATTAACAAAATGGAGATTCTCAGGAGTATTTTGAGGCCCAAGGGCGTAGCCAGGATTTTATATAGGGGGGCAGACAAAGAAAATCCTAGATTATATTGTTTGTTTTAATAGTTGTTTTTACCATATGAGTTTCACATGAACAGTGGAGGTAATAATTAAAAAAATATATAAAAATCAGAAATACCTTGTGTAAGAAATAACAAATAAAGACAATGTAAATTCAAGATTTTAGTGCTATTGACACCATAACATTGTCCAAAACTTTCAAGGAAAAATTGGCTAATCAGTTGTCTCCCCTCTCAACCCCGCATCCCGCCCACCCGCTACGCTCCTTTGTCTATTTTACTTAGGGTTCTTTACTACTTTTTTAAAGTTCTTTTGGGTTTTCACAAAACGTTTTATGATTCATTTTTTTGTATAAAAAAAAACTACGCTACCCTTGTCGTTATAAGTGACATTTTTAGAGTAAGAAATTATAAAAACAAAAATTATATTAGAGATCACATTACAGTTGGATTTCACAAGCCAGCCTTTAAGCCTGTTAGTTTCTTAGGTTTTATAAGAAGAGTCGCAAGTTATGAAGCTCGCCAGAATTAGTTTACCAGCGAACGACCCCTATTCTAAGGGGGGGGGGGCAGCTGCCCCTCCCTGCCCGTACCTCGCTTCGCTTATGCTAAGGCCCTTAATCTTATATTAAAAAACATTAAAGTTCTTTTTAATATTTATTTATGAGATTTAAGGCTAATAAATGCATTACTTTAAAAAATATATATAAAAATGGAAAAAAAATCCCACTGTACAGCGCATACAAAAAGTGCTCGTTTCAGGACATCATCCATTATGACTTTCTTTCTATATGCGATGTGCCTGTCTTATGGGACTTGTCAGTAAGGCTGTATCGGCTGCATAGTGAATAATAGAGAAAACAAATGATTATTCCAGGGGTGGCCAACTTGATTAGATCCAAGATCTACTGTTTACTGCCGACACCTTTGCAATCTACCAATTACATACATCTAAAAATTTTAAATGAAACAGTATAAAATTATGTGGTTTTTTTTATTAAGAGAAAAAAAAACTCATATTCCGCTAAATAAGCAAAGTTTGATTTGTAGTTAGAAATTGCCAACCTTAGATAAATCCAATGTATAAGCGTCTATGAAGCGGTGCCTACTTTTTGTTTGTTTTACGTTAAAAAATGCAGATTTACATTTCATCAGATCTAGACCAGACCAGACCAGAAATCTAGACCAGAGGATGACCTTGTTTTTAGAAATATATCGCAGCGCAGAGTAATATTATCGTTTTAAAAAACCATGTGGTCCAGTTAAATTAAAAGTATTAATATACATTTATTTTAAATAAACCATATTGTTTTGCCACAATCGGCTGTATTTATAGCGGCTATCGACCGGTTGGCCATCCCTGGTTTATTCATAAGGTAAATTGCCCTTCGGCAAAATATTAAAACCCATTTTCGATGCCATACTAAAAAAAATTACATCCAGTAAAATCAAGTCCTCTAAGGAAATTCAAGCGTGTCCGGGGAAGAGTCATAGGGGATAAGACAGAAAACAGGATAACTTTTTGTTTACTTGAACGGAGTAACACCTTAAAGAGGGGAATTTTTTAAAATTTTTTACAAGCTTTTATTTAAGTTACAATATTTGTATGTTGTATGTTTGTTCGGGTCAAATTTTGTAACTGAATTTTAAAACCGTTATTCTCAACCAATTGCGCTGAAATTTTGCATAGACGTTTAGTCTAAATGAAAATGCATGGTTAGCAAGGTGATGTCATTCTACATCCAATATGGCGCACCGCCCAAACTGGCGGATTTTTTCTGCTCTTTCATGATATAGGTAGTTAATGAAAGGATTTGCTAAGAAAATATGAAAAATACAATGATGTCAATCTAAATTCAAGATAACGGACTTTTTATTTCATGCTCTCCCATGATATGGGTACAAAAGGAAAGGGTTTGCTAAGAAGAATACGAAAATAAAATGCCTTCATTTTAAATCCAATATGGTAGACCCCCCAGAATTGCGGACTAGTTATGTTTTATGCTCTGCTATGATATGGGTATTAAACAAAGGGTTTGCTGAGAAGAATACGAAACATAAAATTACGTCACTCTAAATCCAACATGCTGGATTCCTCAAGATGGCACACTAATTATTTTTAATGCACTCCAATGATATGGATATCAAATAAAAAGGTTTGCTGAGAAGAATATGAAAAATAAAATGACGTCCTTCAAATGCAATATGGCGCACCCCCATTTATAAACAAAAAACAATTAATAAATTATTTGTAAAACAAATATTTTTAATAACAAACTCTTATTTACATGTACTAAGAATAGTTAAATTAAATCAAACCCATTAATTTATTACATTACACAATTAATATAATATAAAAGCCTGTCGTGAGTTTTATTTTATATTTATTATTTAACAGACCTCCTTAGAGAGAAGTTTGCCTGTGTATTTTCTTTGTGAAATTAAAAAACAAACGTGATAATGTCTAAGACTCAAAATTTACGAAAATATAGTGTTGTGTTCTTAACTGGACATTATACACCCCAAATTGTCGGTAATAAATTGCCTTTCAATAAGTGCCGCGCTAACTATTAAAGAAGCTTTTATTTTTTGGAGCAAAGCTGGCATACCAATACGAAAAGAAAACCACTGTATTGAAAAGTTGGAAAAACTTTACGTCGAGTGGAGAGCGTTACAAAAGTCAGCTAAGAGAACGAGTGAAAGTGCAAAACAAAAGGAACAAATATTTGTGAAAAAGATGAACGATTTGTTTGATTTATCCTATGCAAATGCCCATGAACTAATAACAATTGAAGAGGACAAATAATTTTTAATCAGTCAATAGCAAAAGGGTCGTCCGGGATTTATGTATGGCATCGACTACCAGCTAACTGGTCAAGAAAAAGTAGCTGAAGAAAACCAAAACAAAAAAAAAAAAAATCGGAGCGAGTTTAACGTCTTCAAGAAAAATATGAACTAATTGGCCTATCTAAGGGCAGGTTAAGGCCCTCAAGCATCGTTCGTCTGTCTATCTTTTGCCGTTGGTCGTGTTGGTTGTTTCCAGCCTCTCCCTCACGCATCCCCCTTGCAGGGGTCCGGGGCTTGGAAACCCGGATGCTCGTTTAGGCGGTTGGTTAACGATTTGTGGTACCTGCATTGTCCACCCGGTAACTGGGCTTTAACAAGCTCACCCAGCTGGGATCACCGGACAAATGCGTTTTAGTCCTCGGCATGATGGTTCGCCACATGATCGGGGTCATACCTCGTGGGTACCCGACACTTCCAAACCAACATCCCTGAAAGTGCTTCCGTAGTACCAAGATCTTGCGACTCATACCTCAAACTCCAGGACTTCCCCTGGCCTGTTAAGTGGTCCGGCAGCACCCGCGTTTACGCTGTTAATGGCTTCGGGTTTCGTCGTTTTGTTCGAGATCTGATACGCAAGCTCCACCTCGGACTCTGTAGAGAGGATTCGTGGGAGAGACTGGCAACATCCGGACAACGATAACAACAATGCAAACAGGTGTCGGGCGATGGTCTGACGGTGCCTTCCTTGACTCGGGGTCTTAAATGCATAAGACGTTTAACCCAAGTCACGGATAGCCGTGTCTGACAAGACGCTCCTGATGAGTCCAAGAGGACGAGACGCTTGTATGCGGTCTTCGGAATATTCAATGGAATTATACAGAGCACCCGATGCGGTGAGCTGGGTGATGCGCCCACCACGTATCGGTAAACATACAGAGTATGCCTCCGAAAGGAGTGCCTCACGGATAGTGATGACGGGAACCGGGTAACCCCATAACCGCCACGTACCGGCCTGGTAAGGTCCGGCACTACTACGTAGAATTACTCATCGTTACCCAGGAAGCTCTACAGAGTAATCTTCCCGATCCATTGTGACCGCTGATTCCACGATTTCCTTAAAATTAAATGGAAATATGTACAAGCCTTTCACTCTCTTGGTCCTCAGTTTGCTTGGCAATGACGACGTGACGATGTCCTAGAAAAATATGAACGAATGAAAAGAGTGACACTTTCATCCTCGGGAAGCAGTTCCTCTGTCGAAATAGAGCGTAAAACAGAAAGAAAGCTAGAATTCCAAGAGGAAGTAATGCTACCCTCAGAAGAGCCTAGTCCATCGCAACAAAAAAAAAAGAAAATTTTATGGAGCAATTAACATTGTAACTCCAAAAATAGTAGCTGCATTTGATGCCGTAAGATAAGCAATGGATATGGAGTTTGTATCTTAACATCAGTAGCAGAAGCACTAGGACATGAACTCTTCAGCGACATATGCGACAAGAAAGGGCTGCAAAATTAAAAGCAACTTTTAAAGAATCGGGTCTATCAGCACCACTCATCCATTGGGATGGAAAACTCTTGCCTTCTTTGTCGAGGATGGAGAAAGTAAACAGACTTGCTGTACTAATTACAAGTGGAGAAGTAGGGCAGTTGCTTGGAGAACCTCCTTTGCAGCATTAAACAGGTAAAGAACGATCCTTGGTCGTTTATGAAACTATAGTTGATTGGAATTTGGAAAATAAGATTATTGGTTTATGCTGCGACACCACAGTCTCGAATCTAGGATATTTAAATGGCGCAGCTTCAATACTGCAACAACAATTAGAAAGAGACAATTTATATTTCCCTTGTCGTCATCGTACTTTTAAATTAATTTTGCGAAGTGTGATTTATGTCAAAATGCCCTCTTCATCTGGCCCTGATGTTGGTTTATTCAAACGTTTTAGAAAATATTGGCCTAAAATTGATCAGACTAATTTTAAAATTGGTTTTCGAGTCGAAATAATTAAGCAACTTTTGCAGCCTCAAAAATCTAAAATTGTCCATTTTATAAATTCATTCCTAGCAATGCAACAGCCCCGAGATGATTATAAAGAGTTTTTTACTTTCCAAATTGTTTTTAAAGATTAACCGTTCAAAGTGACATTTTATCTCAAGCTGGATATCTAAAGCCATTTACTGCTTAAAAATATTTTTCTTTAGAGATCAGTTCAAACTAACACAAAAAGAGAACTTAGCTATTAAGGACAGTTGTTTATTTCTTGTAAATATTTATGTAAAAACCTGGTTTACAGCTCCTTCGGCAAAAAAGGCCCCATTCCACGACCTCAAATTTTGCCAAGAATTAATAAAATATTGAACATAGATGATAATATATATTAAGATGCTTGGAGTAAAATAAATAACCATTTGTTGTATTTAAATCCTGAAAATGTTTCCTTATCATTATTCGATAAAAATATTTTGACTGATGTTAAGAAGAAAATGGCAAAGGCTCTAAACAAGCCAATGTCGCATAAAGAGGGCATCAAACGAATAATAGTAAGGGATTTAAATCAAATGGAAAATACAAAAATTTATGACTTTATATCCGTTAGCTCTAAAAATTTTTTCAAAAAATGAAATTTTCTATCGAATTTTTGGGGATCGATCCAGCAACTTGAAATAAAAACGAATGTAACATCAAGTATTGTAAAATTATTACCAATCGCAAAGTAGTAAATGACAGCTGAGTGAGGCATCAAACTAATTGATGAGTATAACAATATTTTAACAAAGGACCAAGAGCAAAAGCAATTTTTACTCAAGTTGTTAAGAAATATAAAACACGTTTTCCAGATGTTAAAAAAGAGACAATGCTGCAGGTCTTAGAATAGTTTTAAGTAAACTTGTAAAGTAGATTTATATTTTAAAATTTTTACATCATTTTTCAGATATGTTTTTTAAAATAAATCACTCAAAAGTTTAAAAACTATTTATGTGTCATTATGTGTGTTATTTTACCATTTATCATTAAGCAATTAAGCATAAATATAACTGTTTATATATAGAAATATTTCTTTCTCTAATTTGGTTTTAGGATATCAAAATACTATTTTACAAACATTTCGCTTTTACAAATACAAGACATAATTGTAAAATGAGGAAATAAGTATTAATTTCGTATTTTTACCAGAATTGACGTTGCGCGCGACACCCCTTTCCGTTATAAGATCAAAATAAAATTTTAATGGGAATGTTTTTTCATCTAATGAAACCTTTTTGAGAGGTGGCTGCGAAAATTTTCGAAGGTCGCCTAAGATGGGCCACCCTAATATAGATATAGATACAGGCATGCAGCTGTTTGCGCTGTTGTATATGTTGTGTATGTTGTATAAAAGTTCCAAGGCTTCATGATAGCCCGATATTCCTGGAAAACCAATATATTATTTTCGTAGTTTATTTATAAAGTAATAAAAGTGTATTTCCCTATTTCTTTCATTTATGAAAAAGAAAAACAACTAGAGAAGAAACCATACAGTCACGTACAATAAAAGGCTATATTATTACCTCTATAAAAGCGGCGTAATGTTTAACTCTGACGTTTATTACTAAAGTTTTTCTTAATGTAAGCTTTAGTCATTGTTTTAAAAACAACCCTGGCCTGTCTTTAGAAAACTGGCAATAGGGGATTTGAGATCTTAAAAATATTATACTAGTGGTTAATTCTTAGGTTACACATCGTTTATAGGTCATTTGAAACTTTTTTACTTTTATTTTGGTGTTAAAAAAAATATATACCAAGTACCTACAAGCTTTAAAAAGAAAATAAATTAATAAATAAAATATTTTATACAAAACGCATTGTGAAAAATAATCTCCAGCCTTTACTATTTTTTTTATTTTGAATTTATTTACATAAGCCTTGGTTTAAAATTTATCTAAAAAATATGGATATCTGGACCATGAACAATGCTAAAATTTTATCGATTGACTGGTAGGCAGTAAATTTGCATTTCTTATTTTTGCATCTTGTTTTAAAGTAAGTATTTGCTTATTAAGTTTTAGTTGTGTTAAAAGTTTTTGCTCTTGTTTATTTAGTTTTGTTTGTATGAACGGTTGTCTTAAGTAAGACCTAAACCCGTGGCATATTAGCTTATTTTTTTTCTTTTATAAAGTATACTTTGCTAATGTAGAAATAACACAGGCCCACAAAAAAATAAAATGTTCTAACTCACCCTGTATTAAAAAAAAACATAAAGTTAAATATTTTCAACCGATCTCAGTTAGTTTTATTCAAGATTACTTTGCATTTAAAATAAAATAAACATTAAAAAAACGTATAAAAATAATTACTTTTCACCGAATATAAAAAAAAATTGGTTCGACACTCGACACTTCAACAAAGTAATTTTATAAATTTTCTTTAAAAACAAGCAGCACAATAGATAGCTCAAATGTCCAATACTGCAAAACTTCTTTAAATTTGGGTTTTTAACAGATTTTCTAATATAATTCATGCCTACTACATTTTATTGATAGGTTCCGGTAGGTGTAGATTTATTTAGAGTAGACAAAATATTTGCTTTATTGTTATAGAAAATTATAGTTTTAATTTATTACATATAAGTAAAACCATTTATTTACAAGAATTTTTTTACTTGCTGCTATTGCTTGCTATTTATGCTTTAAAAAAACAGAATTCAAATAACTTTATGTAATAAATAGTCCCTCTAACGGTATTTTTTAAGTACCGCATGTTACAGCTTTAAACAGCATTAACTAATGAAAGAGGTTAGTTTTTTGTAGTAATATGAATACCTAACTATTACCGGAGTTTATTAATCCGATTAATAAACTCTGCTTAGATAGATATTAAAGAGCAGTAATTAATAAAATTCTTGTAAATAAATAGTTTTACTAATATGTATTAAATTAAACCATTAATTTCCCAGGTAAATAAAGCAAATATTATGTCTACTCTGGATGAATTTACCTACCGGAATGTATCAATAAAATGTAGTAGGCATAAATTATATTAAAGAAAATGTTAAAAACCCAAATTTAAAGAAGTTTTGCAGTATTGGTCACTTGAGCTATCTATCGTACTGCTTGTTCTTGAAGAAAATATATGAAATGACTGTTGGAGTGCCGAACCTATTTTTTAATAATATGCTGTGCAAGATAATTATTTTTTAAAACCTCTTTTATGCTTAATGGATTTTAAACGCAAAATTCCGAACTAAACTATTCCTTGTTATCTAGTTACCATGAAATGTTTAAAAATGTGCTGCGTTATTAAGTTTTTTCATTTTTCACTCTTTGTTAAATTTAACAATTGTTAAGTCCATTGCTAACTTTAACAACGCGTTCAACACTCGGCCGTAAGTTTCACAGATATGCATATTTTAACTTGTATAACTTTTTTATTGTTATGTTTAATTAGGTCAATGTGACTGACAAATTATATTATTTGATGTTTAGAAAATGTGAATAATAGCAATTTAGCTTGTACAAGTTCTGGGGGTATTTTACTGTCGCCTAGGTAAATAAAAGTCGAGCGATCCAAAGGCGGCTTATGTATGTTGTTTATGAGTCTAAAAAAAGTAGTTTTGGGGTTTTTACTGTACATTTTCTTATAACCATAAATACTACAAAAGTAAAAGAAAATATATTATTTAATAACGTAATTAAATAGTATTCTAGCATTTACTTATTCCTTTTTAAAACATCTTTTAGTCGGTACGGTGTCACTTCGTATTTTCTGATGATAAATTCCACAGTTTTTTAAAGCAAATCCTAATTTGGGTTTTAAATAATGAGTCCCGTCATCAAGGAAAGGCTAATTACACGGTCAAAATTCAATGCAATTTACACAAAGAAAAAAAAATCACACAAAACAGGTTAAAGTTCCAAAATCTGTTCTTTGTCGTTAAACAAAATACCTGATAGGTAATCATGATTACCGACTTTTTAAACAAATAAAACACCTTTTTTGTTGCTTTAACCATGAAAACTGACTTTTTGAGCTAATACACCATACTTTTTGTTGAGGTAGTTTTATCAAACAAAAATAAAAAGATTATTCTACCTTTTAAATAAACAAATGAAAATGGTACTTATCCATCGACTAAAAATCTCAAGTGTTTTAATATTCCGATTAGCTCTGCTTGGTATTTGAGTCCTTCGTAATATTGGAACTAAGCCGTAGTGACCTGTGTCGATCAGGCATTGTGTGGTTAGCTGCTTATAACGTAGATACTATTTTTGCGCCATAGTTTTATATTTAAATTTTTAATAGTTGTAGCTTTGTTATAGAATCTTACATTAAAAAAAAAAAATTGGCAGAAGTATTATTCCGATATACAGGATTATTTTTAGCCAATAAAAAAAACTCTAATTTAAAAAATTAAGAGTTTTACTTTATAACGTCCCCTTTTTTTGTGGAACCCATTTGGTTTGCTTAAACTTTCTTTTTGATTTCTGACAATGGTCCGAAATTAGAGATTGGCTATTTAAGGGCCTAGCAGCATGTCCTATTGGTTTAACATAAACCGGCCCTCTAGAGGTACTTTTAAAAAATATGGTCTACATACGTCTTTTTTGGCCAGCCTAAGGGTTTGTGTTAGGTTCTGTCCTGTTTTGTAGTAGGAATTACTTTCTGTTTGCCCACCTGAAATAGAAAATATATAGTTTATAAGGAGATATGTAAAAAAGTGATAGGTCAAAAGTTGGCGATTTTTTTATGTCAGTTTCAAAAGGCACTAAAAATCTAAAAATGCTGTTATGTTTTCTATTTTTACAGGAAAAAAATGTTCAACTTGGTTAAAAAACCAAAATAAAAATAACAGTTACTAACTGTTTGTGTAAAATAAAAATAATATATTTTTAATATAACACTGATTTTTATAAACATATAGTGGATTCACTTTTATCACTAATTTTAAATAATATTTATTTGTAAATAATTTTGCGTCTAATAATGTCGACCATTATTGTTATAGACCTTTAGTTTTGTGGAGATATATAGAAGACATTTTGTCCATTTATCAAAATGACGAACATTGTTCAAGTAATTTTTTCACTCACACTAATACATAAAAACCTACAGGGTGTTGTAAATACCTTAATGATAGAATTAAAATAGTTTGTTCTGACATTTTAGTTCAAAATAATTATCCTCTTAATTTTATAATTTAATCACTAACTTTAAGACAAAAATTAAAATAGACAAATTTATTTTTAAAAACATTCCTGGCTAATCAAATGAAATAAAACAAGTGGGTAAAAATTTGACATTCGTAATATCCTTAAAACACAAAACACCATTAAATAATAAATAAAACAAAACTAACCTAAAATACAAAAATTTTTTAATGATAGTTGTAACGGTTTAATTTTGTCGATGCTATGTTATGGTGAATGCGCTGGTAAATGGGTAAATGGTCTACAGCATTAAATTATTTTTTTTAAATATTCGAGCTAATCTATCTTGGATGCGCTGACGAGTGGTTGGTCCGATTTTTATTTTCAACTGCTGCATCCGGCCTGGGCCATTTTGCACGGCGGCCGCTGGTGAAACAACATTGGTTTAATATTTTTACTGCGAATATCGTCCGTCATCCGTATGGGATTTTTAATTTAAACCATCCATATCTTTGCAAAGGCTCCAGTTCTGTTGTTGTGTGAATATTTTTGAAAATTAATGGTGAAATTTGCAAAGATAGTCTCTGAAAATCAGGATTATTAGATTTTATTCAAGACGCCCACTTCGAGGCCACATGTTAACCTAAGTAAGTTTATTTAATTTTTTTTTATCTGTTAAGCACTCATATTGATTGGTTTTTACTAATATTACTTTTTGATTACTTTAATATTCCTATGTTTTATCGCATAATTTTTGAATGTTGGGAAAGTATTCTGAAATAAGAGCTATTATTCTCAATACAGTTTGTGTTTTTTTTCTCAGACGAAGGCAACTTATAACACTTTAAATTAGTTATCTTTATGTATTCTTAACTAAAGCTTACTTAGCAAAGAAAGTACGGAGCAATAATGATACATCTTAAAATTTAAAAAAAAATTACAGGCTTTAAAACAGACAATTAAGAGAAAAACTAATTATCAACTGTCAATTAACCCAAAAACTGATTAAGAAATTCCCCAAAAAAAAAAAGATATTTATAACATTAAAGAAAAAAAACTATTATAAAAAGGCCAGACAGATCAAATTTATATTTCCACAATGTTAAACTAAAGCCGGTGCCTGTAAGATTTTAAAATAACTAAAATAAAGTGTTATAAATTTCTTAGATATAGATCTTAAAATAGATAAAGATCTTAGTGTTATAAGTTGCCTTCGTCTGAAAAAAAAAACACAAACTGTATTGAGAATAATAGCCCTTATTTCAGAATACTTCTCCAACATTCAAAAATTATGCGATAAAACGTAGGAATATTAAAGTAATCAAAAAGTAATATTAGTAAAAACCAATCAATATGAGTGCTTAACAGATAAAAAAAAAATTAATTAAACTTACTTAGGTTAACATGTGGCCTCGAAGTGGGCGGCTTGAATAAAATCTAATAATCCTGATTTTCAGAGACTATCTTTGCAAATTTCACCATTAATTTTCAAAAATATTAACACAACAACAAAACTGGAGCCTTTGCAAAGATATGGATGGTTTAAATAAAAATCACATACGGATGACGGACGATATTCGCAGTAAAAATATTAAACCAATGTTGTTTCACCAGCGGCCGCCATGCAAAATCGCCCAGGCCGGTTGCAGCAGTTGAAAATAAAAATCGGACCAACCACTCGTCAGCGCATCCAAGATAGATTAGCTCGAATATTTAAAAAAAAATAATTTAATGCTGTAGACCATTTACCCATTTACCAGCGCATTCACCATAACATAGCATCGACAAAATTAAACCGTTACAACTCCCCCTCTCCTTCGAAAGGAGGAAAACTTCCTGAAGGAAGTTTTGCGACGATCATGCGGACATAAGAGCTAAGAAGAAGAAGAATCATAACTTAAGAATGGAGGAAACAAATTAGTATAGGAGAAATCCAAAGTAAATGCGCCTCAGGAGGCATCAATTCGCAAATAACCAAAAGCAGACCAAAAAAAAAATTTAATGAAGCAAGGTAATGACAAATCATTCATAACCAATGAAGAATTTTAGAGGTCACTTGATAGGCAAAGACCTAAGCAAAAACAATATAATTAAGGCAACTTATACTTAATATAATTGGCAGACTCAAAGATTTACATATCTAAAATCAACGTAATGAAATCAATAAACAAAAGAAATAAAATGAGTAGATATGCTATACCGTTACGAGCATAATAAGGGTAGTTTTCCCATAAGAAATACATGGGGAAAATTTAAGCCCCTAAAACACAATTTTATGACCATCTTCAACCCTTACCCAAAATAGAGGATGATTTTAAATAGGGGTAGTTTAGGAATCTTAGGCTATAGGTATTACGTCACATGCGGGGGCCCCCCACGCTTAGGCCGGGGGCGTAGGCTCAGGGTACTACACAATCTTAACCTAACTATATTTATGTCACCTGTCAAATCCATGTTGTGACGTCATCATGGTCATCGGGTCATTTTGGAAATAATTAAATATGTCGCCAGCTCATCATTGGAAATAATTAAATAAAAACCTAGCAGGATTCGAACCACCCGTCGCTCCATCCAATCGCTTCAAAGTCCAGCGCGTTACCATTGCACCACGGGAGAATATTAGATATTGTTGTGAAATAGATGTATAGTAGAAGTGACATAAATAATTAAATAATTAAAAAAAGTCCTTTACCTAGCAGGATTTGAACCACCTAGTGCCTTGCTTCTGGTTCCAACGCCTTAGACCATGCAGCCAAACGGCTAAGTTAAAATGTATTGATTAAAACGTGTAGAGTACGTTAGGAATCTTAGACTAGCACTGTGCATATGTTAAAAAAATGGCGGCTGTCACCTATCACCTGTCATATTTAGCGATCCACATGG
>JAHBCN010016831.1:0-19044 GCA_019359885.1 Listronotus oregonensis | reverse complement strand
AAAGAAAACCCCCCGTTTCTATTTTAGTATTTATAACCTCAAACATAAAAATTTAGAAAATACGTCCATTTTCGGCTTACTTGACGTATTCTTATCTGTCACGTACACAATCTTTAAAATATGAAATTTTCATTTTGGATAGAATTTTCTTTTATGGATTTACCTGAGCTAACGAGACCTTTTGTATTAATTAGGAAATTTAATCCCTTTTTTGAATAAGCTGGGTTTAAAGGTTATTTTTTTTTCCCCCTTGTATATTTATTTCAACGTAAAAAAACCAAATGTCATAAAAAATTCATATCAAAATTTTCATATTTTTTTTTTTTTTGAATAAGTTTTCCACTTTTAAGCCTTAAAACTATTAAAAATATCTACATCTAATTATTCTACATTTATTAAACCTAATTACTACTCTTAATTTGCTAAATTCGTTTAAAAATTTTCTACTTTATTGTCCTGTCATTGATTTTGTTTTAAATGTGTTCACTTTATTTATTTTTTTTAGATCACTTTAGTGTTTTCTCTCACATAACTGTATAGAATCGGAAAGAGGGTTGTTTTCCTTTATTTTCCTACCTAGTTTATTTAGTTTTGATTTCCCACTCATTTAATATTTCATAAATTCTCAGCTGTCAATGTCACTGATTTCACTGTTTTTAAAACGGGTTTTTCACTCTTTGTTTATTTTTTCCCGATCTTTAAAATTTTATATTGCCTACTCAATTTATTAATTATAACTATCTTACTTACAAAATTAAATAGTATAAAAATTGATATTTATGTTTATCGCTTTTGGGCTATTTGGATGTCGTTTTGTCCATAAATTGCAACTCTTGTATGTTTTATATGTTTTTTATTTATGTTACTTTAGAAGTTTAAACCCCTTTTTTTATTTTTTGGGCTTCCTTTTTTTTTTAAACCAGATATTTGCAAGGTCTTGACGCCCGTTCTCTTCGGACCAATTTTGCTTTTTTTTAATATCTTATTGTTTCATGGTGTTTAACGTGACTAATGTTATTATTTATACTTTGTTATGTTTGGGGCTGGGTTTTTCTTTATTTCTTTACTTTTGACCTATTTTAACCCCAAATTTATGCATTTTTTAATTCTCCCCCTTTTTTTCCTTTGATTTAAAAAAAATTTTATTGAAAAGTTATGTTTTATTTATAAATATATATATATATATATATATATATATATATATATATATATATATATATATATATATATATTTTTATATTATATAATATATATATATATATATATATATATATATATTATATAATTATATATATATATTAATATATATATATATATATATATATATATATATATATATATATATATATATATATATATATATATATATATATATATATATATATATATATATATATATATATATATATATATATATATATATATATATAAAAAAAAAAAAACTTTTTTTTGAGCCGTTATAAAAAAACAATTAGGTAGATTTTTTTTTATGGCCCTTAATAACGAAAAGAAAGAAAAAAGTCCTTTAGATATGACTACTGCTTGGTTGGTATAAAATTTCACCTCCAAGTAAATGAAACCCCCCGGGCCAACCAATCCGATTACACGTTTTTACCCTTGTTGGGGATGGTCACAACGAATGTGGCCGTAAAACCCTTGACAGCAAAGCAGCTAGCTTAAGAAAAATCGTAATTCAATACAATTGAACGTAAGAAGAACTAGCGCCTCCGTCAAGTAATTTTAAACCAACCAATTTTAGTATCGAGGGGTTAAGATGTTATTGTGCGCCATGTAGGTGTATTACAAAAAACTTTAGAAGTTGTTTACACAAAACTTAATGAAAAATGGTTTCTCATTAGTTCACGAATATGTGAATTTCGAATGAGCTCTTTTGCCAATTCCAAGTAGGTTACGTGAGGCACGACTGAAAACGTGATTAAAAAATGGGAAAATGCAGTATTTTGCATGTTGTTCACCATGTTGATGCCACACTTCTGACAGTGACAAAGCTATCGCGCGAGTATAAGCCTGAAGTGAGCTATACTGTTTTTGTTGAAAATTACATATTACGTTTTACGAGGGATGGTCAGCTTTTTAATGTTAAATTTTATTAACATGTGTTGAAACATTTTTTAAGAACAGGAATTGTATTTAAGACCTGTTGTGTTTTGCTATAGAAAAACTGATTTTTTAAAATTGTTTTATAAATAAATAGACACCCTAAAGAAAGAAACACAACTAAAAATAAAACCGTACAATATAGGATTTTGTTTAAAATTTTTTAGGGAATCGAAATGTCGATTTTAATAAAAAATACAAAAACTTAAATAACTTTCTAACCATCAACAATTGGATAACCACATATACGGTTGTTTTGATCCTAAATGACCTTCCCCTTCACCCACATAAACTTGATCTTTGACTTCCAGGACACCCTGTATTACAAATTATGAAGTTTTTATGTTTTTTTAGATGATTTGTTATTTAAATAGTTACTCGCTTATGCTGAAATAGTTAATATTAATAAATACCTTTCTTAGTTGCATATTAGATGCTCAATAAATATTTTTGCTGCCAGAGTAAATTTCAAAGCTTACTGAAAATTAAAAAAAAATATATTCGGTTAAATAACCCCTTACACAAAATAACGGTCGCCATAATAAAAGACTCTTCACTACCACAAACTGATTTAAAGCATTTTCTTTCGACATTATTCTTAAACGAAGCAAAACTTAGTGAAAGATGTTAACCCATACTCACTGAATAATGACAACAAATGACAGCCAAGAAACGTTACTCTGGTACGACAGATCGTTTCGCTGTATCGCAGTAAAGAATGGAGTATTAAAATCGGCGTATAAAAATTACATTTTTTACTTTGATCCAGCGTAAGATTCAGCTGTATCGTGGTAAACAATGTATTAACGCTACCCGTACCTACCTTAATGTTTGTCCCTAAAATGTAACAAGCCACAATAAATCCAATTTTTCTTACTGTTCTTTCTCAACAGTTAAATATGGGTTTACCCTTTTCCCGATTTTGATTTGACCAAATTACATATTTAGAAAAATTGGCATTTGCTCTTAAATAATATAAAAGAAAAATCGACAAAAATAAAAGAAAAGTTGTACACTTCAAAAAACTATATCTCTGTCAAATTTAAATGAGCACATACCTTTAGCAACGCTCGTTTTAAAAGCTTTGACGCCAGCTTTCTTTTCTCTAAAGTAATGCAAATACCTATCTTGCCTCAGAAAAAAGTTTTGTACAAAAATCCAAAAAAAAAAAAAAATAATAATAATAATAAAAAAGAATGTGATTTTTTATTTTTAATACTTTTTTTAGCATCTATTTTGAAACAAAAAAGATTTTTTAACATAAAAAGGTATTGTAAATGTGATCTCTGTACTCGCCTTGACATTTTTTTCTAAAAATAAACATAAACTAATGTCATTTATGACAAAACGTCATAAAAAGTAAAAGGCTTTTAGAATAGGGTATTTTCACTCAATTGATATTGATAATGTTGTGTGTAAAAATTAAAAGTAGAAACACAATTAAGCAAAACCTGCTAAATAACACGGAAAAATACAAACCCCTTACTTTTCTATTTAAGGTTTAATTATCATTGTAATTTAAATAGCCCGCCACTCCCCTAACCAATCAAATTCAACATGGATGCCAAGTCTGTTTAGGAACTATCGATATCGACAATCGTATCGATTTTAACGAAATGCTAAAATGCGAAATGCTTTTTAGACTTTACAGTAAAACACAGCCAGGCTACCTAAATAGTTTCAATTGGAATAAATCATAAAAACTTACATCAAAATGGTTTTCACAACAATAATAGGCATGTCCTTTGGGCATTTTCTCAATACCTACAGCAGCACACCAGGCTTTTCTCCTATCGTCTTGTTTTGGAAGAGAAAAGAATATCTTTGAAGATCCTAAACTCGGCCGGCTTCTGGTTTCGCAAATAATAACAATACACTTTTTTTCATTTTGAATAAAATAACGGAAATTTACTCGTAAAAAGGGTTCATATCAGGGAAAGTTTGGCGATAATAATAAGTATAATAACTATAGTAATAAATTGGAATATTTGCAAAGAACACACATTATTTACAATTTAGAAATTATTAATAAATATTAAAGTTTACAGGTTATACAGGTTGACATGACAATATGACAATTGACAGGAAAGGCCAACTTTGTAGATGTTGCGCATATCGATATTTGATGACAGGCGTATCGAATAACAAAAAGCTGACAACAAAGCAGAAATTCCACCAATAGAAAATTTAGGGCCGTGACGTCACGGGCCTACAAAATTCAAACTTAAAATTGATTTTTAAGGCGTTTCCGGAGGCCAAAAAAATCGAGAAAAAATATTTTTGGCCTTTATTTTCATGTGGCTTTGCAATAAGCTAATAAAAAAAAATCATGAAAAACGCCTATTGCCTATGTTTTAAAGCAAAATTTCTGAAAATTTGGTTAATTTTTTAATTTTAATTTTATCTTGACAACGGTGGCCGACTTACCACCGAAACCTAGATTTGTATTTTTAATTTTGATTGGTGGTTTTTCTTCTTTTTTGATGCAGGCGATCTGCAAGTTCATAGGGGTCAATAGAGCTGAGCAGGCTCAGCTCGCTATACCCCGGGACCTGGACCAAAGTGGTCCTATTTTTTAAAAAATTTTAAGGCGAGTGCTCCCAAAGAGAACATATTAAAAAAAATAAAAGATAGACAATTTTATTCTCTGCAAAATCCGTAAAAAGTTTTCCAACAGATTTTTGCTAAAATTTTTATTGTTTACAAAATCTGTTAAAAGGTTTTTTTAGAGATTTTTGTTAAAAATGCATAAATTTTAAGATAATTTAGAGTTTTAAAAATTATTACAAATTGACCCCGTTCTATTGTGGTTTTCTTATATTTAGGTATCTAAAAACCATAATCAGTCATAAAACTGCTGTTCCTTATTCAAAGTAATAGTCAATAGGCTATAGTCCAAATATAAAATAGCACTCAGAAAAGAACAAGTTTATTAGTAAACCAAATAATAACATCTGGTATATAAAAAAAGATCTAAAGAAAACCTAGAAAAGTTAAAAAAAGCAAACGAATTTAAATAGAAATAAGTTAAAGGCAAAACAAAAAAAAGGAGATCTTAAGATAATATTAAAAAGCATCAATGATGACATAAAACAAAAAATTCAGTTAAGTCAGAATAAAAAACAAATTAAAAATTAAAGTCCATTTTTAATAACATAAAATAGGTAAATAAAATTAGATACCAAGATATAAAGCAAGAAATTAATGAGGATGCGCAGTGAAATTAAATGAATATTTAGGAAAATACAAATATTATTTAAAATAATATTAAGTGAAACATTATAGAAATAAATAATAATGTCAGTCAAGGAAAATGTTAGATACAAAATATCCAGCAGACTGTGTGGTTAGGTAAAGATTAACAGCTTCTACGAGTTAGTTGTAAGGGACAAAATTCCACTTATGCTTGTTCTTCATTTACCATATAGTGAGGAGATACATTTAGGAATAGTAGGTTGGGGGGCAAGGGCATGTATGTGTGAACGGTACTTATCTGCCATGACTGCAGTTTTATAGCCAATATCCTTAATGAATGTTTGAAATTAAATTTTTACTTTTGCTGTCAAACAAATAAAAGTACTGAAAAGTTCTAAAATTGACACACTGTATGTCACCTGAATATTTAAAAATATTTTTATGAAAACATCAACGCCCTAACGTCTTAACAAGAAGGCAATTTATAGGTGACAAAGTGCTTCCATCACGATAAATATTAATTTACTGCTTAAACTGTATCTGTTCTACAGGAAATTACAAAATAAAAGCATTGATCTTTTTTATCCGCTACCGATAAAAAGGTTTTTAATAGAATGTCAACAACTGTTTTTATCGATTCCGACCGATTGCAGAACATTAAATCATATTTTACTAAACAAACTTTTAAATTTACACTTTTTTTTATTTTTTAAGGGTTATCTTACACCTTTTATTAAAAAAGTAATATATATATATGGCAGGTTTACTAAAAACATAAATATTATAATAAACACCCCAATATGAATAAATCAGTGGCTTTATTTTGTACGCTAAAAGGCAGGGAAATAAGTCGATATGCAGGTAAAAATATTTGTCCTCACTGCAAAAAAATAAGGGGATTAATATTTGACCAATACGATTTATCATATAGTCCGGGATGCCACCGCAAAAAATCAAGCCTATAAGAGATACGCATGAAACATTTTTTTTATATTAATATGAACAATAGTCAATTCAAAGCCGCACTGCTGCCTTAGCTCAGCGGGTTCAAATTGCATTTTTGTTTAACCTTAAAAAAATCGTGTTTTTTTTAATATAACACAAAAACTATTGATTTCAGGAAAAAAAGTATTTAATCAAAATTGATAATCTAATAAAACTTCGTCAATTTTTTTATATAAATTTTTCTGTAGCCCTTTTAGTTTTGAGATATTAACGATTTAAATTTAAAATAAAAACTCAAATATCTTAAAAACTAAAAGATTAACAAAAAATATGCCTTTTAGTAAGTTCTTTAAAAAAAATACACATCTATATATATAATTTGCTAATGTGGATATATTCATATGTAGGTAGGTATATATATACAGGGTGCCACAGATTCGAGTGCATGCATAGGGATTTCGGAAACCGTAAGAGATAGGAAGTCGGTTAAATTATGGCAAAGTTGCGCATTTAGGTGGCTAACAACATGCCTATTAGAAAGTTGTAAAATTCCGAGTACTTCCGGAGATATCCGGAAAAAAACAAAATTTGCGGATTTCGTTTTTATTTTTTTGCTGACGTTATTTAAATAGATATGGAAAAACAAAAGACACTTTCTCATGGCCACTTTTTAAGCTCTACAAAACAGCGTTGAAAGATTTTCCGTACGACGTTTCGTTTTTTTTTTTCTTCAAGTTTCTTTTTTTAAATATGGACCTGGGTTTTTTATTTAATTTTTTTAAACCCCTTATTATCCCAATTACAAAAATATATAACATTGAAAATTTATTTACAAATATCGAACGCCCCTATAAGAAATGATGTGCGTTCTTTGTCTAACTCATTGTCTCTTATGGAAAATATGTTTATTTAACAGAAAAATATTAAGTGTTATACATCATTGTAATTGGGATTATAACTGCTTTTAAAAAATGCAATAAACAATTAGGTGCCGTATTTAAAAAAATTAAGTTGATGATGGTTTAACGAGAACGAAACGTCGTACGGAAAATTTCTCAACGCTGTTTTGAAGAACTTAAAAAGTGGCCATAAAAAAGTGTCTTTTGTTTTTTCATATCTCTTTAAATAACGTCAGAAAAAAGTAAAAACGAAATTGGCAAATTTCGGTTTTTTCCAGATATATCCGGAAGTACTCGTAATTTTACAACTTTCTAATAGGCATGTTGTTAGGCACCTAAATGCGCAACTTTGCATAATTTAACCGACTTCCTATCTCTTACGGTTTCCGAAATCCCCATGCATGCACTCGAATCTGTACCCTGTATATATATATATATATATATATATATATATATATATATATATATATATATATATATATATATATATATACCTTGTATATGCAGAATCGTTATAAAGTTTGGTACAAACTTTGTAAGGCAAATGTTTGACTGATTTAAAGATAAAAAGTTCACATGAACTGAAGAGATTTTTGATATTTTTTTTTTTAATCAGAAACCAATATTTACACAAATTAGAATCATTTTCACGAAAATTTCATACCGAGTTGAAATTAAAAGTTTTATTTTTCTGCTCACACAGTACGTAGTTTTGTATTTCTTTTAATTTTATATGCTTCTATAAAGAAAATTTAAATAATTCTTATCACCAAAATGTTTCTATGTGCCACTAAATGTATAAAAACAGGTTGTGTCTTAATTCAACTAAAAATTGAGCGTAAATAAATAAACTCCTACATTTAAAATATGCTTTTTAATCAAATAATTCAAACGTACGTGTAAGGTTAAAATTGGCATATTTTATAATTTTAATGCAGAAAATATAGTTTCCATCTCTATTTATTTTAAAGTATTAAAAAATATATTTTATTCAATATTACTTAGTTTAAATTATTACCACCAAAAAAAAAACAAGACCTGCAAGACTCTTGCAGCAAGACCAAGACCAAGACCGGGTGGTGCAAGACCAAGACCAAGACCAAGACCTTCCTTTGGCTTGCAAGACCAAGACCAGGCTTGCAAGACCAAGACTAAGACTAGCCCGGTCTTGGTCTTGGTCTTGCTTTGCTCATCACTAAACATGATTTTTTTTATAGTTTTTTTTTTCAGTTGGATTAATGTTTAAACTTTAATTTAATCATATCTTAAAGTAGTAAATAAATGGGTAAAAACCATAATTTAAATAAGAATGGCTTTAAGCCTAGAAGTAGATAGCTTAATAAGAAAAATGCTTTAAAATTTGTAATACTAAATAAACTATATAAAAAAAATATGTTAAAATTATGATTAAAATTTTCTTAAGATCATTTTGAACAAGTAACTGTCTTTAAAAAATTATAAATTTTAATATTTAAATCGATTAAAAAAATATTTTAAAGATAAGCTCTACATATAGAATGGAGATCGAGAAATTAAGCGTCCTGCCAGGTATAACCCAGATAAAGACCTTTTTTCAATTAAATAGAGATTAAATTTTATTTTAGGTAAAGTTTCAAGTAGATTGAAATGGCAGTTATCGGACCAAAAAATTAAATAAAATATCCGTGCCACCAGGTTTTCCCCATTTCTCAGGCACAGTGTATAGTTTGTTTCATTTAATAAAAAGAACATTTTAAATTATTTTTAAGTGGTATACTTACTTGTACCAAAAAATATTTTTATAAGCGAAATATTTAAGGGCCAAAATTACGTTTTTGCTTATATCACCTTTAATACTTATTTTATTAAAAATACTAGATGAAAACCTGTCTCCGCCAGGCGAGAGACAATATTAAGTAGCCCTGTCTCCGTAAGACGCCTCCGTAGCTAACGTAAAAACATTTTTGCTCTTATTTGTCCCGGGGCGAAATTCAAAAAACGGGCTTCGTCAGGTTTGCCACTGCTAAAGACTACCACTGTGCCAAATTTCTGATTTTAGCTCAGTAATTTCAGATTACGTGGACAGACAAATAAATACAAAATATATATATATATATATATATATATATATATATATATATATATATATATATATATATATATATATATATATATATATATATATATATATATATATATATATATATATATATATATATATATATATATATATATATATATATATATATATATATATATATATATATATATATATATATATATATATATATATATATATATATATATATATATATATATATATATATATATATATATATATATATATATATATATATATATATATATATATATATATATATATGTATTTATTTGTCTGTCCACGTAATCCTGAAATTATGGCTTGAGCTAAAATCATGAAATTTGGCACAGTGGTAGTCTTTAGCAGTGGCTAGAACCTGACGAAGCCCGTTTTTTGAATTTCGCCCCCGGGACAAAAATAAGAGCAAAAAAGTGTTTTTTTACCGTTAGCCGTACGGAAGGCGTCTTACGGAGACAGGGGCTACTTAATATTGTCTCTCGCCTGGCGGAGACAGGCTTTTCATCTAGTATTTTTAATAAAATAAGTATTAAAGGTGATATAAGCAAAAACGTAATTTTGGCCCTTAAATATTTCGCTTATAAAAATATTTTTTTTGGTACAAGTAAGTATACCACTTAAAAAATAATTTAAAATGTTCTTTTCATTAAATGAAACAAACTAATACACATGTGCCTGAGGAAATGGGGGAAAACCTGGTGGCACGGATATTTTATTTAATTTTTTTGGTCCGATAACTGTACCCATTCCAATCTACTTGAAACTTTACCTAAAATAAAATTTAATCTCTATTTAATTGAAAAAAAAGGTCTTCTTTATCTGGGTGTTATATACCTGGCAGGACGCTTAACATTTCTCGATCTCCCATTCTACTATATGTAGAGCTTATCGTTAAAATATTTTTATAATCGATTTAAATATTAAAATTTATAATTTTTTAAAGACAGTTACTTGTTCAAAATGATCTTAAGAAAATTTTAATCATAATTTTAACATATTTTTTTATATAGGTTATTTAGTATTACAAATTTTAAAGCATTTTTCTTATTAAGCTATCTACTTCTAGGCTTAAAGCCATTCTTATTTAAATTATGGTTTTTACCCATTTATTTACTACTTTAAGATATGATTAAATTAAAGTTTAAACATTAATCCAACTGAAAAAAAAACTATAAAAAAAATCATGTTTAGTGATGAGCAAAGCAAGACCAAGACCAAGACCGGGCTAGTCTTGGTCTTGGTCTTGGTCTTGCAAGCCTGGTCTTGGTCTTGCAAGCCTGGTCTTGGTCTTGGTCTTGCAAGCCAAAGGAAGGTCTTGGTCTTGGTCTTGCTGCAAGAGTCTTGCAGGTCTTGTTTTTTTTTGGTGGTAATAATTTAAACTAAGTAATATTGAATAAAATATATTTTTTAATACTTTAAAATAAATAGAGATGGAAACTGTACGTTTGAATTATTTGATTAAAAAGCATATTTTAAATGTAGGAGTTTATTTATTTACGCTCAATTTTTAGTTGAATTAAGACACAACCTGTTTTTATACATTTACTGGCACATAGAAACATTTTGGTGATAAGAATTATTTAAATTTTCTTTATAGAAGCATATAAAATTAAAAGAAATACAAAACTACGTACTGTGTGAGCAGAAAAATAAAACTTTTAATTTCAACTCGGTATGAAATTTTCGTGAAAATGATTCTAATTTGTGTAAATATTGGTTTCTGATTAAAAAAAAAAAATTCAAAAATCTCTTCAGTTCATGTGAACTTTTTATCTTTAAATCAGTCAAACATTTGCCTTACAAAGTTTGTACCAAACTTTATAACGATTCTGCATATACAAGGTGGTTCAATACTGTGACAAAGTTCGATATCTCCAAAACCCGTTCGTCATGGTGAAAAACTGATAATAAAAACATTCTATAAAAAGGCGTAAAATGTGATTTTTTTTTCTATTTCAGAATTTTCCAAAGAATCCACTGACAGACACTCAAGAAAACTCCCTTATTTTTAGCTTTTAACCCAAAATATGAAATTAATGACAAAAAATCCATAAAAAAATTAGCACCCTGTATATTATGCTGTAAAATTGTTAAATTGTCATATAGAAACAATGTCAACGTAGAATGGTTTTTAAATATAATTATCGGTTTTGATAAAAATGACGTCATTATTATTCTTTTAGCATTGTTGTGCCTTTTACGTCAAAACCGGAAGTGGTATTTAAAATCCATTTGTATAAAAATTTTTCCTATATGACATGAAAAATATATTTTTTAATAATTCCTCTCTTTTACATTTATATCTTAGTTTTCAGAAGCGATCTTATGGTGCCACTTTTTACAGTGTAGAACAGAAATAATGTTTTTCTAGATTTTGAAAATTTTTGATTCACCCTGTAAATGGCATCACTTAGCTAATTTAAAAAAACATTTGGAATATGAAAGTTATTTTTCGTTTCTATAACTTTTGTACCCCTAGCTTTTCTCTGTCGTCAATGGTTTCGGAGATATCGTGCTTGGTCGGACCATTAAATCACAATCTTATTATTTTTGAAATTGAATTTGAAATGTTATGAACTTTACAACTCAGTTAAAGAACCGTATAAAATAACAAAGTGATTCATTTAATTATTATTTTATAAAAGAAACCTGTTACTCATTAAATAATCGCCTTTTTTGGCAGTTCTCACCACATTTTTTTTTATTTCTGTATGAAATACCTTTGTATATTGAATAAAAAAATTGAATATTATAATATTTTTAAAAAAGTTGCAAAAGTGCAAGAGTCTTGCAGGTCGGTCTTGGTCTTGCGTAGTCTTGCACCCCTCGGTCTTGGTCTTGGTCTTGGTCTTGCATACCACGGTCTTGGTCTTGGTCTTGCAAGCGAAAAGGCGGTCTTGGTCTTGGTCTCGGTCTTGGTCTTGCTGCAAGACCAAGACCAAGACCGGTCTCGCTCATCACTAATCATGTTAAAAATATCATTAAAATTTTCTCAAGATCATTCTAAACGAGTAACTGTCTTTATAAATTAATAATATTATTATTTAAATCGATAAGGAAAATATTTAAACGATGAGCTATACACATAAATGCATAGAAATGTTAAGCGTCCTGCCAGGTATATAACACCTAACACCCAAATGGAGAAGGCACTTATTATTATTATTTTATTCAATTAAATACAATTTAAATTTTATTTTAGTTAAAGTTTCAAGTGGATAGGTATGGGACCAGTTATTGGACCAAAAAAAAATTAAATAAAATATCCCTGCCACTAGGTTATCCCCTATTGCCTCGAGACACATTTAGTAGTTTGTTTCATTTAACAAATAGAACATTTTAAATTAATTTTTAAATGTATCGGAGCTGGTATACTAACTTGTACCAATGAAATATTGTTATTAGCGAAATTTTTAATGACCAAAATGACTTTTTTGCTTATATCTCCTTTATTACTTATTTTATTAAAAATATGTGTATAACTGTTTTTATAGAGCTAATCCAAAGGCATATTTTTTGCTTATTACATTTTCCCATAATTTTTTAAGTTTTTAAGATATTTGAGTTTAAATTTTAAATTTAAATTGTTATTATCTCAAAAACTAAAAACGCTACAAAAAATGTATATAGGGGAACCCCGGGCATCCAGAACCACTTTATCCCATACCCTAACTTTAGGAAAAGTAACAAAGTAATAATAATATTTTTTGATTAATTTGTTATAATGTTGTTTGGGCGACATTTTGAACCTACTGGGTTTGTGATTGTTATTCTGAATGCCTAAAAATTCACGAAAAAAGGAAGAAATGCATATGGCTCTTTTTGCCCAACCCCCTTGGGCAAAAAGAATAATCGTTTTGGGCAAGAGGAACTACCCTAGGCAATAGGAATCGGTACAAAAAAACTGCGGTAGGAAAGAAACTAATTATATATTATAATAGAAGTGCAACAGATAAGACAAGTGTTTAAAACTAAACTTAATAGTAAACATATTTTATTAATACTACGTAATAATTGTTAATAATTGAAACGGATAAAAGTGTTTAAAACTAAACTTAAAAGTAAACATATTTTTATTATTATTAAGTTATAATAATAAAAATAAAAATATTTGAAAGTTGATAATTTAAAAAAACTTCATTAAAAAATCATTAGAATGGAAACTAAAAAAGTATTCAAAAATAATAATTGACTTGTTTACTTGTTCCTCCCTTTCACAACCGATTCGCCACAGCACTCACAAATGAAAACCTGGGGGGAAACCCAAAAGTTTGTGAGCCCACTGAGAGCAAATATTGCACTCAATCCATTCTTCTCCAGGCTTCGAATTTCCGAAGACATCCCTACTGTAAGACATGGCACTAAATTTTCATCTGGATTGGTTTTAACTACTGGTGGTTTAGGCATTTTTAATTTAGGACTGTCATTTAATCCACTTATTTTGCGTTTCACTGTTTGCTTTTTAGTGTTTGAAACTTTACACCTAATTTCATCTTTCACTGGAGTTGATGTTAAAATTTCTTATTTCTGACTTATTCTTCACACAGTTTGGAAGCAGACGATGAACGGATGATGCTATCTACGGCCGATACGTTGGTTAATTTTGGGGTCGCAGCAACACATATGATTTCCGTTCCTAAAGGTTGTTTGGTTTGATTCTCAATTTCAACTGTGCTGTTATTTGATGTCGACGGTAAGTTTAAGGGTAAAGTATCAGATGAAGTGGAAGGCATACCTAATGTTGAGCTAAAAGACGTATCCAGTAGTAATGCAGCCGCATCTCTATCATCTACAATTTCAGCGGCGTCGGTAACTTCAGCTGGTAAAAAATCGTAATCGAAGAAAACATCAATATTGCAATTACTGATGCTGGTCTTACTAAAAACTTTTATGGCATTTTTTGGGACTGCTGCTTTAAGGTATGCCGGAGCAAATATCTTACCTATTTGATAAAATGTAATGTGTTGGGCAGGATGTGTCTTTTGCCATTTATCAATTTGTACTTGAAAATATTTGCCAAAGGGTCCATAGACTGCGACATCTAGAGATTGCAATTATTTTTGGATGCATAATCCAAAACCTGAATTGATCTGTGGGTAGAATGGTTATCCATAATTAATAAACATTTGTGATCTTTAGTCGGTCGCACACTTGCTACGAAAAACTCCATCCATTTAAGGAAAGCCTCAGAACTAACCCAACCATTGTCTGTCACCAAATCTAAGGTCCTTGGAGGAGTTCCATTAAGATAACGAGGATTCTTCTTTTTACGAGGAAAAATCAATGTGGGGGGAATAAATTTTCCAGTAGCAAAGCAACAAAAGAGAGCAGTTATCAACGTTCTTCTTTCTGCTGAGGAGAAGCAGCTTGCTTTTTACCCACCACAGAAATTACTTTAGGCGGTTTTTTAGCTGATGTTTGTATACCGGTCTCATCTACGTTGTATATGTTGTCGAGTGTAATATTATGTTTCTCGGTAACCGTTTTAGATTTCTAAAAAACAGTTCAACTTGGGGTCTATTAAAACCCCGAGCCCTTTCAATACTAGTAGGTTCTGGTTGCCTCAAACTTAAATTGCGATGTCTTTTCATAAAGTTAGCATACCACTGCTCGCCGGCAATCCAATTTTTAAATGGATGTGCAATTTTATTTTGTTCAGCATATTGATACGCGAGTTCACATAAATCACGCTTTGTGAGGCCATAAAAACGCCCATCCAGTTCGATAATATATTGTACAAACTGGTTTTCCTGTAAACACCGCCTTAAACCTTCCTAAAGATTTCTTTAATATATTCTTTTTAACGTGTTTCTGGAGCGTAGACTACTTGATAGTGAATCTTTCAGCGGCTTTGTGAATTGAAAGTTCTTTTCTTCTGAGACTCTCAATTGCGTTTGCCATGACCTCTTCAGACCAGGAATTTCCCCGTTGAGTTTTTCTCTTGTAACGATTGACCATCTGAAACAAAGAATGGAAAACTTATTTAAAATGCTGTTAAGGCAAGAGGAACCATAGCCCCTTTTGCCCGGCTCCTCTTGCCCAAAACAAATAGTTTCACAGTGATTAAATTATTGCGGAGTAAACGTAACAACTTATGCTAATAAGTGAGGTTATGTCTTACCTTAGTTGTTTGTTTATCCTCTTAAACCAAAAAATATCTGATAATGTTGATGGCTCTTGTCAGTTTCTCAACTGAATCACTCTATATGTACTATTCGGCACATACCGAAAGTAAAACACTCTAATAAATTCTCGTTAAAGCATAAAATATGACAAAACGACCGGTACGATTATAGGAGGGAAGTAGACTGACTTAATCCGATGTTGCCAAATATTCAATTGTTTTAAAGTAATTATTTATTTTGCATTTTTCTTGCCCAGTAGGTTTCTCTTTGCCCGGGGCTACCCTATATATATATATATATATATATATATATATATATATATATATATATATATATATTTGAATATATATAAAATATATATATATATATATATATATATATATATATATATATATATATATATATATATATATATATATATATATATATATATATATATATATACTTAACAAGTGTTTTTTCTCGAACCATTCATAATATATTTTATTTTTTTTGGGCTTAGTGGTTTTGTTTTTTTTTAAATTAGAAATAAAAAGGGTTTTCATTTCCTTTTTTAATTTTTTCACAAACGTTTCGGCTTGTTTGGCCTTTCTCAATGTCCATAGGGGGGTAATCTATTTAAAATAAAAACATATATGTGTACACAACAAATTAAAATTTACATGTCAACACAAAAAAAATATTCAGAAAGACAACAACACACAATATGTACATAGTTATACGGTTAAATATTATTATATTTGTGAAAAAATTTAAAAAAAGGGAAAAAAAAAACCCCTTTTTTTTTCGTAATTTAAAAAAAAAACAAGAACCACTAAGCCCAAGAAAATATAAAAGTTTTTTTTTATATATATATATATATATATATATATATATATATATATATATATATATATATATATATATATATATATATATATATATATATATATATATATATATATATATATATATATATATATATATATATATAAAAAAAACTGACGTATTTTTATTAGACCATTAATTCTATCTATATACCATTTTTTTCTAAAGTCAGTAGTTTTTTTTTTAAAAATTAAAAAAAAATTTTTTCCCTTTTTTTTTTTTTTTAAAAAAAGGGGGTTTTTAAACCCGCTGAGCTTGGGCAGCAGTGCGGCTTTAAATTGACTATGGTTCATAGTAATATAAAAAAAAGGTTTCATGCCGTTCTCTTATAGGCTTGATTTTTTGCGGTGGCCTCCCGGACTAATACCGGTTTAATAAAAAACAGAGTATAACGAAATAATATGATGTTAGTATTTAAAGCAAATATCGCTTAAAATCGATTTTAGTTCTCGTTTTTTTTTTACTTGCAAATGTAATTTTGAGAGATGTACATTTTTATTTCAGTAGATGATATATTATTGGATGTAATTTTTAATAGATGTAATTTTAACCGTAGTAATATAACTAATGTCATAGTTCAGAGATATTGTATTACCATCGAGTCAAATCTTTATCGACTTTTTATTTATTCGTTTTAATAATTATGACAGTACCGATTAAGAAAAACTTAACAGTAAAGTGCTAGGTTTGCCGAAATACATAATTTGCTACTCAGAAACTATAGAGCATCAATGGTAAAAGCGATATCTTTAATAATCACCTTCATTCGTAAGGAATAAACTAAAAAAAACGCATTAACAAACACATTATGAACTGATGTAAACTACTTTCTTTTATGTTAGTTAATGGAATATTTACGTAATGCTTATTAATAAAAAAGGGTTGTCGTCTTCTACCGTGATTTGAAACTAAAAATAAAAAAAGTTCCCCCTACACCCCAAAACCCCCGGGGGTGCCGGTTTCCCCGGGAAAATTTTTAGCCTTTAAATTTTTTTTTTAGGGGGTTTTGGGGAAAAAATTTTTTAAATATTTTAAAAACCCAAAAGTGACTTTTTTTTTTTAACTAAAAAAAATTTACAAAACAAATACCTTATTTGAAAAAATTTTTTTTCAAATTTATTTGTAAATTTTTAAAAAAGTTTTATTTTTAAAAAGTTGCTTCAAAAAAACCTTTTTTTATTCAAATTATAGGGTTTTTGGGGGTTTAAAAAAATGGCCCCCCCGAATGAACAGGCCCGTTACCATTTAAATTTTAAATTTTTTTTTTAAGGGGGTTTTTTCCCTAATAAAAATTTTAAATTTTATTTTTTTTTTTTGCTAACTCTTTTACAGAAGTTTGGAACAATATGACATCAAAAATCTGGTATAAATTATTGTTTTAAAGAGACTATTATATTTGCTTGTAGTGATACTCGATGTAGAATAAAAATTATTTAACTTTGTATACCATTCATCATGGCGTTGAAAGCCTTTATATCCATTTTACAGTTATTTTCAGAAAACTTAATTATCTCTTTAAAGCCAGGATGTATGTTTTTGTTTGTTTTTGCCTTAACAATTATCCAAATCTTACAATGAATCTTCCTTCTTTTATTTACTAATTAGCTGTATGGTACCTGTTTCTCTTTTATATAAGTCTCCCAATGAAGCAATATGAAATACTACTTTCATGCATCTCAATATGGTCTATCCAAAAAAGTTTTAAAATTGTTTGTTTGTCTGTAGGGTTCATTGTTTTTCTTTAAAAACTATAAACAATAGATGGGCACAAAGTAATCAGAATATATTCACTAAATTTAAAATAAAAATAAGGCCAAGTTTTGGGCACCACTTTTTGTACATTTCGCAATACCCTGAGAGTCCATTCAAGGTTCTACTTGATCAAAACAATTCTGTAAAGCTTCTATATACTATTAAATTACAAAGTAAAATTTGGTTGTCGTTTTCTAGGGAAAACAAGGCTTTCAGGAAAAATAAAAATATTTTTCAACCTTTCTCTATACTAAAGATAAGGCTTTAAGATAAGCCACCTTTTAAATAAAAAATTGTTAATAAATATTCATAATTAAAATAGTTATTGATTAAAAACAATAGCTAAATGGCTTTAGAATCATTAATTTTCCGAAAACATTTTTAATTAACCGAATTTTAAAAAACTAAAAAAAGGCAAATAAATCCTTTTTCTAAATTAACTAAAAGTTTTGGATTAATTCAAAAACTGGGCCCACATTCAATAAGAAAAGGGTAGTAACAATAAAAATTCTAATCATGCACCTTTTTTAGACAAAACTGGTATTAAGAAAATTAAGTTTTGTGGTTGGTTGATACGTGGCAGGGCCCAGGACTATAAAATCAAGCAGTTTTTTTTGCCTTCAAAATATAGGTTCTTTGACCATAGAGTCAGAATTTGCGCCTTTTTGGTGCCTGAAAATTTGACCTTAAGTCGATCGGTGCGTAATTCAATGCAATAAACCCTGCACTTGCTCACAGCAGATAAAAGGTAACTACGAGTATTAACCCCCATCACAAGCCAGTGTGGTATAAGGTAGGCGTTCTTTAGTTTGAAGAAGTAATTAAAAAATTCAAAATATCGCGAATCAGTCCGTTGAAACAACATATAACGTATAAGAGTAGCTATATGGGGTAATTTTTGCCTACGAAGCACCCAGGAGCAAGGGATAGTGCTTTATCATCTTCCAGAAAAAAAACTTTTTTTTCGATAAAACTTATCTTTTCCAAGCATCTGCGAAATTTAGCTGGTCCGTTTTTTTAAAAATTTTTGGGCAGCAGAATAGTC
>JAHBCN010016830.1:0-19031 GCA_019359885.1 Listronotus oregonensis | reverse complement strand
ACAGTGTGTCCCAAATTGGGGGGAATGTAGGGGATTTGGAAACCACGATAGATAGAAAATGGGTTTAAAAGGGGGAAAAAGTTTTGGACAATTATGTTAGTAAGCTAATCCGTTTACTAAAAGGTTTTACCTATTCGGTTTTTTTGAAAATTTTTTTAAAAAAACCTGAAACATCTTTTAAAATGGAAAATTTTTTTTATAAGTAAAAATTTTTCAAATCTGTAAAAATTTTTAAAGCAACTTTTTTTTAGAATAGGGCCAGTGGTCAATTTTTATTTTCTACGTTTGGGGTTTTTAGAATCATCATCAACTTATTTTTTCATATGGACGCCATATTGGATTTTTACGCAGCCAAATAGTGCTTTTTATTCTGATTTCACAATGTATAACATGTTATAATTTGGAGTTTTAACCTCATTTATTTAAAAAAACAAAATTTTTCAGTTGGCCTTGATTCCGGCGAAGTCATTTTTTTTAAACAATAAATATTAGTAATTGGCAAAATAGATAAGCTGAAAGAATTTTACAAAAGGGGAAAAATAGCTATAACGTTAATACCGTGTTACAAAAAAATTTTAAGGGGCCCCTATAAAAGTAAATTATGAATCATCATCAACTTTTTTTTTTATATGGGGCCTTTTGGTTTTTTTGCAGCCAAATATCTTTTATTCTTATTTCAACAATGTATAACATGTTTAGTTTAGGAGTTTATAACCTCATCCACTTAAAAAAAACAAATTTTCGGTTTCCTTGATTCCGGCGAATGTCATCTAGCGTCATTATAAAGTTAGCTCGGGTACGTTATTAAAATTTTTTAACTTTGTAAAATGGTTAATTATTTAAAGAAAAACTTGATATTTTCAACGTTATTTCCAAACAATAGAAATGTTAATAAGTGGGAAACTTTTTTCGACAATTTTCCGAAAGGCACATTCTAAACTAACATACTTTAAAACTGGTTACAAATTTGCTTAAATTCGGAAAATTTTAAAAACCACGACCTAAGAAGTACGTTGAAGAAAATCGACAACGGGTGCTCAGTTAACCAACATTTTTAAAAAAAATCCACATCTTCAGCCAGGGGTGTTGATAGAAATTCCATTTTTCCCAAGTAACCATTCATTGGGGTTTGGACTATTTAAAAAAAAATCGTTAATATGTTGAGAAAAATGGACAACATTTTGAATTTAAAGGGCGTTATTTTACATCTTCATTTTAGTAGGAATATTAGTTTAGCCACTTTTCATTGTTTTTGTTTTCACTTGTTTCAATTAACTTGTTAGTGTAGTTTTGTTGTAACACGGATTAACGTTATAGCTATGTTCGCGAACCCATTTCTGTAAAATATCTGTTAGCTTACTATTTTGCCAATTACTAATATTTTATTGTTTACAAAAAAAATGCTCCCGGAATCAAGGCCAACTGAAAAAATTTTTTTTAAATAAATAAAGGGTTTTAAAAATCTTAAATTATAACATTTATACATTTTGAAATCGAATAAAAAGCTATTTGGTGCGTAAAAATCCCTATGGGTCCATATGAAAAAATAAAGTTGATGATGATTCTAAAAACCCAAACGTAGAAAATAAAAAATTTACTACTGGTCATATTCTACAAAAAAAAATTGCTTTAAAAGTTTTTACAGATTTGAAAATTTTCACTTAAAAAAAAATATGGCCGATTTTCGAAAATGATGTTTCAGGTTTTTCAAAATTTTCAAAAACCTGAATAGATAAACCATGGTAAACGGATTAGCTTACTAACATAATTGTCCAAAACTTTCCCTATTTAACCGATTTTCCATCTATCGTGGTTTCCAAGATCCCCATACATCCTTCACCAATTTGGGACACACTGTATACTAGGTTGTTTAATAAGTTTTGTCGTTGGATAAGAGATGGCAGTAGAACCCTATACGGGCCGATTTTATGAGGCACAGCCCGGCTCAGGCGGCCCGAAAGACTCACTAGGCCCGAGCAGGCTACCCGGCCGATTCGATTATGGTAATATTTCAGTCGTTAGAGGCAAAAATAGCCCCCTACCTCTAACCGAGTCCAAAGTTGATGAAATTTGGTACAGATGTAGTGTTTGGTACTCGGAAACCGAAAATACCAAAATCCTTGCTTAAGGGTGTCTGAAAGGGGGTGAAAACCAGCCTTAAACATGGAAAAATGTGTAATTTCCTTTAAAAGCAGAAGTAACGGGAAAAAGAACCGTATCCCCCTTGCAGTGGACTTTACAAGTGCGATAAAGGAACAACATGATGTATCCCTGAGTTGTGATCAGGCTCGTAGCTAGTGAGGAGGCAGGGAGCGCCAATACGTACGGCGCTGCTTGTATTTCATAAATTTTTGAGATCTCAAGTTGAAATTCTATACTTTTTTTTGGTAGCTGATCTTGATTTTCGAGTTCATACAACCTAGGAAGTTGATGGTCAATTGTTATTAACAATTTTATGTTGCAAATTGGTCCATTTGGGGCTCAAAGTTAGCCCGATATAGATAAGCAAAAAGTAACTTGTAATTGCGATCTTCCGGCTCACAGCTTGTAGTAATGAAGAGTTCATAACTTTCTAAACAATTAAACAATTATACATTGTTTCAACAAAAAATGAGATAAAAACATGCAAATATATTCCTTATAGGATTTCGCAGTCGCTGAGCATAATTTTTATATGTATAAACTAATGTTAGAATTATTTAATTACAAAAATTAAAATAAATAGATTTGAAAAGTATTGTAAAGATTAATAACATTTAAAATAATTATTTACTTAATAAAAGGCATGGAGAAAATCAAACCTGAACCTGGGTTAAAGTTTCGAACGCTGCTGCCTGAGCCACGCAGCGGTTCAACAGCGATATTACATTTTAAGTATATATCGAGGGGGAAACCACCTCCGTGATTTGAACAAATAATGCCTTTTGGGGGAATTATTTACTAAATATTACCCTATATTGCCTCATAATTCCCCGTATTGCCTAAAATTTTACATAATTCCCATATATTTCCCCTTACATAATGCCTTTATATTTCCCCATAATTCCTATATATTTCCCAATAATTCCTATATATTTCCTTATTAATTCCTATATATTTCCTCATAATTCCTCCGCTATTGCCCCTATTTCCTCCGCATAATTGTCTCTATTTTCACAGGGTTTTAATTTAAAACCTTTTAATGCAAATTTATCGAAAAGTAAAGTAGTTGGAAAATTCTATTTTGACACAAATGCTATGCAGGTAGGGGACACTAGAATTACGATACTTCAATCCAAGATAAATCACTTCCCAGGCGCTCCATCTCATTTTAAAATTTAAAGTGACGTTACCCATTTTGTGACACATCAAATGAAAGGGTTCCTTAAGTAGTATTCATCTTTACAATATTTTTTTTTTATTTAGTACATTGGATGAAATAACATAATTCGAGTAAATGACTTCTTTTAATTACAATGCTATTTTATTTCATTAGATATAAATACATTATACTTTGTTTGGAAAAAAATGGAACACATTTTAAGC
Source organism: Listronotus oregonensis (assembly GCA_019359885.1). NCBI lineage: Eukaryota > Metazoa > Arthropoda > Insecta > Coleoptera > Curculionidae > Listronotus > Listronotus oregonensis. The sequence continues at coordinate 15,506 of JAHBCN010016830.1, read as the reverse complement.
ATCTTATGAAATAAATTAGCATTTTAATAAAAAGTACTTTGTTTTACTTAAATACTGTTTTTTTTTATCACCACTATTAAATAACTAAAAGGTAATTATACTAAAGTGGGGCTCCAATTATTTGTTGGTCAGAAAAATCATAATGTCTACTGTTTATTGATGATGATAAAAATTATTAAATGATTGAAAAAAACCGATTCATAATGATTTTTGCAATTAAAAACTCAAAAATTCAAAATTTTGACTTGTGACTGCAAATTTGAGGGGCATCTAATAATATTTCGCAATACTTATAAATTTTTTTCTTGTAAACATCAAAAAACGAACAATTAAAAAAAAATATTAATATTTTATGATTTTTACAATATTTAAAAAAATCAAGAATTTTAAATCCGATGACGAGTAGAACAATTAAAAAAATAACCAGAAACAACTGATAAATACTCATATATATAGTGGATGTGAATTATTCGATTAAAAAAAATGTTAAATTAAAAATTTATATTTTTGAGTTTTATTTATTAAATTATATTATTTTTGATGGGTAACAAGAAAAAAAAATAAAAATATTATAAAAATATAATGCATAACCTTCAAATCTTTCAGTCAAACGCCAAAAAATTGATTTTTTGACTTTTCAAATTAAAAAACCTTTATGAAATCATTGTTTTTCCGATGACAAGTAGAGAATTAATTAAAAAAATTGTGAATATATTCATTTTTCGATTATGGCCAAAAAACAATACCTAGAGCCTTATCTTACTATTAAGTCCATAAATGTCGGTGACATTGGAATGTTTTAAATCATTTATTGCCTCAGAGACCTCCATTGGTGTTACCGGCTCTAGAAAAAAGGAACTTTGACAGGTGGGCATATTAATGGTAGGCGTGGACTGATCCATTAGAGGAAGATCTTTTATCAAGTCTTCTGCCACAGAGACAAAGTATTCATTAAATCTGTCAGATCTGATATGTCCGCTCACCATAAAGATATTTTTATTGGTTTCAAAATTAATTAATTTCCAAGCATCTTTACTTTATTATTAGAGTTTTGAATAAAATTATCGCATGCCTTTTTTTTTTGTTTCCTCTATGACTCTTGCATAATTCTTTTTCATGGCTCTATAAGCTCAAGAGGATTCATATTTAAAATGATCGGCAACAGTTTTCACCGCACTTAATGTATTTCATTTATAAAGTTTTTGGGGTAAACCAAGTAACAGGATTCTTTTTTGTACCACAATATATTTTCTTTAAAGGAAAGGGAAGGTGACCAGATCTTTATATATATTTATAAGAAATTGAAAAACCAACAATAGAATCTGACTATGAAATTTCCCCCAAATTAATTTCAAAAAGGGATTCACAATTTCCCTTCAAGGCCATGTTCAGTAATAAATCTTCGAGCAAATTTATCTTCGTATCCAGAGAATTTTGAAAGCTAAACCTGATACCATAGTGATCAGACAGGCAAGGATCCATGATACCCACATCGACGGCCCTCCGAATGTTTGTTAAAAGGGTTTCATGCATGTTTGAGTACTGACAGAGACACGAGTAGGTTTTTTTTATTAGGGTTTCAGGAAAGATGAAAGAAGACAGAACAACAGCTAGAATCTATAATTAAATTAACAAAACATTAAAACTGAATAAATAATTTTAATTTTTTTTTAGTTCTTAAATAAGTGAAAGATAAACCTATAGTTTTGCCTGTGCCTTTGTTCTATGGCACAGTCGGGTTTTAAAAAATTTAAAATAAACTGTATCTTCTTTTTCTCTTAACCAATCTTCTAACAAACCACGTTTATCATAGTTAACCACGTATTACCTCTCAAGGTGTATCTCTATTTTTTAAAAAATATTTTTAAAGGATTTCGTTCCCTTTAAAAGATATCTATTAAAGAGTGCTAATTTTCTAAGCATTATTACAAGTTTTGTATAAATATTATAGAGTAAAAAAAAAAAATACTTAAGAAATTAAAAAATACAATAAACGATTTGCTTACTTTGTTGTCAATATCGTTTATTGGTATCCGTGGAGTTTTCATAACATCTTCCTGTTTTTGTGAAAATTTTGCGGCCTTTAAAGGTGTCGTTTAAAGTTTTTGGGCCAGTTAGAAGCTTTGATGTCTGGTTGACTTGACGTTTCGCCAACACCAGAAATCGACAGCCCAAAAACCATTTAAACATCTTCCTGTTCTTCCTTACTCAACTTGTAACGTCATCCTTTTTTAACCCTTACTTTTATTTATCCGATCTGTTTTATTCTGTCAGTACTAACGTATGTCTGTTTTTTTGCAATAACTCCCATTTTTCATTTTTTACTTTAAGAAATGGACTATCTTCATTTAGATGTTCAACTCTTATCTAAACTCTCATTCATGCTTTTGCTCTGTATGCTTTGTTTAGCATTATATCATCCATAAAGTTGAGATTTTTCTTAATATTATATTTAATTTCATTTTCTTCGTTCTCATTCGGAGAATTGCTGGAGAAAAAAACGGTGCAGGGAAAAATTTTTTTGGGCAACATTGACTACCATTTAGCCAACATCTAGTTATCGGTTTTTGTCTCTAAAATTACGCTAATTTCAGCATGTAATGAGCATTTAGTTCTACACAAAGATATGCTCTATGTTTAGAAAATTATTTTTTACTTGTTATTTTGCTGTTTTTTATCCACGTTCTTAAAATTTTTAGAAAAAACTCCGTACCAAATGTTATAAATTCGTTTTCTATATTTAAATTTTCTCCAAATAGGGGTCCTAAAATGTAACTGATCAACTTTAAATAGTTATGTTTTTTTTTGTAATCCGGATGTTTGCTTAGCGATTTCTGCACCCGAAAATTAAAATTAGTGATTTTGAAAAAAATGGTTAAAACCAACCCCATATACGGTCCACCAGTAAAAATTGACACACATAGTACCTTTTGTAAAAATTGTGATTTAGCAGGCAATTGATTAAAATGTAATTTTTAATTATGTAGCTTCAAAAGTTGGCAAAAAAGCAAAGAAATATTTTTTCGTCAATAGAAAATAGAAGTTACTGCTCTCAATGTAAGTGTAAAAACTTAATTAGTAAAAGCGATGAAGACAGTTTTTATTAAGAACCAACTTTAACATAGAAGAGTATTTATCCCGTTTAATGCTTTTATATTTATTAGGACAATATGCATAATTAGATACCAATTATTTTTTATTATTTAAATATTATGCTTTCAAATATAGCTTCAAAAAATTTAAGTAATTTATGATATTGCGAACTTTTTTAAAAAATTTTTATTACACATGTTTACAACTTTACGTTATTTTATAATCTCACTTAAATTACCATTGCCCAATCAGTTTCCTTTAAAAAAAATGTTTGTGAAGTGGTCTTGCGCAGTTTTGTCACGGGGAATAAACTCGCGCAATTTACAAGAACAGCAAAAGGTTGTATTACCAAAATTTGTTAAATAAGAATATTATATGCTTGGCGCCACAATCCGGCAAAAGATGTCTCGCAAAACGTTTTTAATCGTGAACCTCGATCCGTTCGTTAGGGGCAGCCGACTAGATTTAAACTTTTAACGGTAAATATTGCCCAATAATACCCCAGTATTTGTAAAATACCCCTATTTCCCCATATTGCCTTGTATTTCCTTGTAATACCCCATATTGCCTTGTAATACACCATATTGCCCAATAATACCTGAAATTAATACTCCCGTATTTCTCAATAATCCCCCGTATTTTTCTGTAATGCCTCCGGCTTTGGTGAATAATTCCTGGTGGTTTCCCCTCGTTATATATAAGTATCAAAAAATGTAATTTTTTTTGTCGAATTTTCTTAAATAGCGCGCCTTTAGTTTTTTAATATTGTAATATACGTACTAAGAGCACTCTATAGCCACAAAAAATTAGGGGCAAATCGCGACTCCAAGGCCGTTCGTCTCCATGTAGGTATACCTACAATGCAAATAAACAACTTCATTTACTCACCATCAGATTGTCCTCAAGGCAGATAAACTCTTTACTTGTGGCTCTTGTAAAAGTTTTTCACCTCTGTATATTTTTTGTCATTCCGTGACAATTTTAATCAGCGTGACAGTAATAATAGTAAAAATAAGTTTTTCGTTAACTCACCAGAGGGCTCAAGAAAGCTACGTAAATGTGCTTTTTTTAAGATTTACCCGATATTCCAAGTTGAAATAGATGTTCAAGGAGCATCCCTGGGAAATTCAAGTACATGCATTTTGCAGCTGGGTCCTTGCTCTTTCAGAAGAGTATAAGGGGAAACTTTCCAGACCACTTTGGCCGATATTCCATGTCATTTTTCGTAAATATATTTTCCTAAAGATCTAACCCTCCCCTTTAAAATAATACTGTTAACATGGTGCTTATAATGCGTACAATGCTCGAAATCTGATTTTTTAATTAACAGGATGAGAGGGTCAAAAAAATTCACAAGTTGCAAAGCTCATAACACAAAGAAAAAATAAATCCATTAGCTAAGAGTAAAAATAAGAAACACATAACTCAAAAAATATATCTGACCTTAAGTTGCTATAATTTTCCAGATACAAGTATGTATGATTGAAATAAAGGGTAATTGACCCATGTCTGGTTGTTGCAATAAGATTTTTTATTTATGTGAACGAATTTGGTAGTATAACTGTGCAAGAGATGAAGGTTTAGACTTGTTCTTTCGTTTGGTATATTATTTATTTTAACTTTGGTGTCGGTTAGAGGAAAAAACCTCTAACGACTGGAGTATAATGCGGTTTGAAAATGTTTTCGATTGCCTATGGGTCCTGACTCTCGATTTCCAGGATACGATCGGGTACAGCTAGAGACAGACCATATTCAGCTTAAACCTTACAATTTTGACACTTTTGCAGTGTTTACTATGGCCGATTAACCCCGGGAGATTTTGTAAAACCCCCGGGATACCAAGGTGTTTAAGCAATATTTTAACTAAAGTTTTGGGTTTGAGAAATAGTCATGAGAGCCGGTGAACCATCCGACTAACCATTTCCACAAAGCTAGAAAATTTTTAAACATTATTTTACTATCGGTTAATTACGAAAATACCGTTCTGGCAGGTATTCCGATTATTTCACCACCCCTTTAAAATTTTGAAAATGTTAAAAAGAATCTTTTTAACCTGCATCCACAAAGCTTAAATTTTGATATGATGTAATTTATATATGTGTGACTGCCGGGACCAAAAAAAAAATAAAAATAATATAGTAAAGGTCGTCGGGATGGCAATTTATAACCTGCTTCCATAAGCTAATATTTTAAAGGCATACTTTTCCATAGTTGGAAAAGTATATTTAAACTGTCAGAGTATTTCTTTATAGTTGCAAGGGATGAGCTATATTGTCAAAAAAGAGAATATATTTATTGTGTATTGTGAAGATATGATAAAGAATACTTTAAATGAAAGACAAACAAAGTTACATGTGAAGTTTAAGTTTTTATTTATGTTAACAAATATATACCATTTTAAAACTTGTTAATCTTCATATTCAGTTTTTATATATATATATATATATATATATATATATATATATATATATATATATATATATATATATATATATATATATATATATATATATATATATATATATATATATATATATATATTTATTATCATCTAAAATTTAACGATTATTTTCTGGTGTTAACGTTGTAGGCACTTTAAGATTGGCATTACTCATATACTCCATACGAGTGTTTATCTGTTGCGCCTGCAATTTCGTCGAGCACCCTGACTATTATATACTGTCTGAAAGACCCTTTCAACCATCCGAATAGTCTGGTTTAAATATAAATATTTACTTTTCCAACTATTGGAATATACGAGTAATTACTCATGTCTAGATCAACCGATTCCACTCTAGCTCTTTGATCCCGCATGCTCAGATGTGTCATTCTTTATTCTGTCATCAGTGATCAGTGTCCCTTCGCCAAAGTAATGGTACATTTACAACCAATTCCAATTTAAATTGGAATTTGAAATTGCTTGCTTGACAATCGGGAAAAAACAAAAATATTTAAAATCAAATTTTTTGGCAAGTAATCGAAAGCACAATTCCAATTGGTGCAAGCTCTTGGCCTTTTGCAAGCGTCAAAAATTAAAAAATTTTCCCAATTTATAGGCTATTTTGTTAAAACATGTGAACAAAACACCTAATATATTTTTTTCTTTTCAAATCCATATAACACGGTAACGCGGCTATACCTAATTTTTCACAATTTACCAAATTTCCATTCAATGATTAAATATTTTTAAAAATAATATGAACAGTATCATAGGCTCGAAATTCACTTTTCCTCTTCGATTGTGAATGGGTGCAGACCCAAATGTCAATTTTAAATTATACTGTTTATATCGAACTAGTATCATTAAACACAATAATTGTATTATTTATTTTTCAAAATATTTTCTCTCGCTTCGAAAGAAAAAAAAACTCTTCAGGACAATCCTAGGAAACAAATCAAATAAGTTTACTTCATTTTGCTGTCCTAAAAAATTTTAACATAATACAATAAAATAGACAATTTTTAAACTTTTTTTTTTCTGAACCCAATTATGAAAAGTTTATTGCGGAAATAAATAAAATTTTAATTGAACTAGCTAACTGTTTAATGAAAAAAAATTACATATTAAAATTAAAAAAAAACAACGGTCTTTATGTCCTAGGTCCTCCCTAGGCAGTGTTTAAAAGTTGAAACGCAATTACATTCGCTTCGTCTTGTGTTGGCTTGCGTAGTGGAGTCCTTCTATGCTTAACATTGTTCTTCTTTGTTGAATGTAAACGCCGTTGCTTTTCAATATTCTTGTTATGTGGAATTCTTTGAAGAGTTGTATTATGCATTATAGCTCTGCCCTTATCATTTTCAGGTATCGCTAAAAGTGTATCTTCTATTGGAGCAGATATTTTTTCAAAAGCTTTTAACTGTTCAGCACTACTTATTTTATCTATAAGCATAGTGTATTTTATTTTCAATGCTTCCTTCTTAGCATGTAAATCTCCCAAGGTTGAAGTTTCTACTTTTTGTTTTGCTAAAATCTGAACTAGACGATCATTTTCTTGATTAAGTTCAGCTTGTCTCTCATATATCACTAGTATTTGTTCTTTCTCTGTAAAATATAAAAATTATTATATTTTTTAATAAGTTCATTTGGATTATGATGACATTAGCAACACCCAAGGTGATTTTTTCAAAACATACTATGATTACACAGAGTATATCTGAAAAAACACTTAAAACTATTCCTATAATAAGAAGGAGAATACCTTAAAAGGTATTAGTCAATTAACTAGTAGATGTAGACAAATATAGATCTAAAAGTAATAAAAAGCTTGGCAACTGTGGCAACATCGCATATTCTGTCAAAGGTTGAAAACTTAACAAGTCAATAAATTCTGGTGTTATGTGCATCAGTTTGGAAAAATTTTGGGGAGTTATTGCTGCGTGCGATGTTGCCCTGTTATTTATAAAACTTGAATGAACGAATTAACACAATTTTCATCATTTTTGGGGAATTTTCCGACCATTTTAAGCAAAAATGAAAAAAATCTAAAGTAATAACGTTTTCCAGTTCATCGTGTCATGCTGATCTTGTTGGGAAATTTTTATTTATGCTCATTCATGTTCGGGAACGTTCCCCGAAAATAAATGCTCGAGCATTTTACATCACTACTTGCAGCCACCACCTAAATTAAGATTATTATTAAATCTGTACACCTCACCAAATAAATGAAAATAAATACTTTACGTACATTTGCATCAGCGAAAGTCCTACTACTGTAAAAAACATAATATACTATAAGTATAAAAAATCGTTATTCGTTTTTATTATTTCAAATAAAATTGATTATAAAACCAGACCCAAAAGCAACTTATTTTAAAACGGATACCTAACAGTATACATGATAATACATAGGTATAAAATAAATAAATTTCCTTTAGCAGCTTCTTGCATTTGCTGTTCTCCAATGTTTCTTCTATAAGAACAAACCAAATAAATATGCTTGCACATATGCCAGCGAATGCTGTTATCTAAACAGGTGCAGGAATAAGAGTGAAGACAAGCATTGCATGAATTACAGATCAATTTACGGGAACACTCTATTTTTTTTCTTCGACAAGATTAATTTCATTACTTGAACTTGAAGGAACTTGCCATCCCATTTCCTGGGCACAACCAAACCTTTATCTAAATGTTCACTCCTTTTGTGTCTCGCTCTTATTTCTTTAATTTTGCCTGACAATTTTCCTCTATTTACAGTTATTACTCTATCAAAGATTTATCTTTGACAAATTTCATAAGAGTATTTTATTTTTGTCTAAACGTTGCATGTTTTCCATTTAAATAAATTTTTTTTTGTTTGATGCATTCTTTCTATGCATGTTTGTTTATGTTCCCATAGGCGATGTAATGGAGCTTTTTTAATAAATACAGTCCCATTTATTCTTCATTTATCCATGATCCCTATACAAAATCATTGTGTCCTTCTAAGTCATTATTTAAATTATAGCATTAGTTATATTATATAGGTCTTTCTTTGTTAATAAATGAATTCTTTTTTAAATTATCAAGTGTAAGGAGTCTCTCACATCATCTAAAATTGATGAGAATGGGACTTTATTAAATTTTGCTGGCCACTTCCATTTTTCTTTGGGGAAAAAGGATGGCCTAATTTATTATCGTGACCTATATAGTCTCTACAAAAATAACATTACATTCCCCATTTTCTAGTTGGTTCAGGCGCAATTATTGGGCAAAAACCATTCATTTTTTCTACCCGGATTTTAGGTGTCTTTTTCCTCTTCTTTGAGTATAAAACCCGATCGATGGCACACTAACATATTGTATCCCATTTTTACATTTATATTTAATTTTATTTATGTACAATGAATTTTGTTCTTTCAAGGTGCTTTCCATTTTGAAAATTCATCTTGGTGAAATGTAAGTTTTGGATAAGTTTGTTGTCTGTTCGTTATTATATAAAACTTCTCTGGATTGAGATTCCTGATCACATAACATACATTTTAATACCTTAACCTATTCAATATTTTGTTCTACACGGTGTATTTTTCTGTGATTTTTGTAATTACGTAAATGAGAAAATTTCTTTGAGCAGTCTTCACACTGATAGTTGTACACCTTGGGGAGTTAACTGATTTAATTCAGCAAAAAAAAGAAAAACAATTATTTTAGAAACATGCTTATTTTAAAAAAATAACACTCATCACTCACAGGATGCAATTTGGACATCCTTTGAAAATTTGAGTACTTGGAAAACGTTTGTGCACCTGTCACATACACTTCCAGTTTCTTATTTGGTGATTTCATGTAATAAACCTGAAATTAAAATAATATCACATAAAAAACAATTTATTGGATATTGATAATAATTTCCTACCAGTCTCTAATAATTAAGAGTATAACATTAGCTTTGTTGGCGGGTCCAATTCCGAACCGTTCAGGACTATTCGCTCGCAATATAAAAACGGTCGTTTGCGGTAACACAATTTGAATTTTATAACAGTTCAGCGTTCGCGGATAACATATTGGTTCGTTACTGATTCAGAATCGGTTCTTGTAGTCCCTGAATTTTCAATGGGATTAAAAGTTCGGTTCTGCTGTTCATCCAATATCAACATTCTCATCATCTGTTTGCTGTTGTGTTCGAGGTGAACCTTGATTTTTTTGCCTTTTTTTTTTTTAGTTAATACCTACTTATTTTAAATTTGGGGAAGTATAAATAGTTTTATACAAACCTGTTATTAAATTTTTTTTTAATTTTCCTTGATTCTTAGTTTAGTGTATCTTGATTGTGAAGTATAAAGCAGTAATTTATTTTTTTAAATGGATAGAATTAAAATTCATTAAATTTTTAATAATTATTTATTTATCTGCTAAATTATATTTAGATAGATATTTTCCCATCAATCATGTCCACCCTTGTCCCTGCAAAGGACATGGAAGGTTATGAGAACTTACTGAACAAACTTGGTAAAGTCAGGTTAAGTTAAAAATCAGCTGTTGGAGAAATTGATTGAAATCCGCGCCGTTCACGGTAAATAAAAATGGGGAATGGTATATAATTAGACAGGGTTTCAGAAAAAAAATATAACCTCTTTTTTTTTCGGCGGCGAATTGACACTTGACATAATGACAAATTATCGCGCGTGGGGGGGACTCAAAGAGGTGAGTGGAATCGGTTGATCTAGACGCGAGTTTTTAATTTTAGGAGCAGGTTATAAATTGCCATTCCGACGACAACTTTACTATCGTCTGGCACATACTTGAAACCATCAAAATAGGTTGTTTTTTTTTTGACTCACACATATGTAAATTACATCATATCAAAATTTTAGCTTTGTGGTAGCAGGTTACATTTTTTTTACATTTACAGAATTTTATGCATTGTTTTATCACTTAGGATGAGACAGATTTACTATTATGATCTTAAATCAAAAAAAGCTGTGAAGTGGAGTGAACCCTGTTTTTCGGTTCGCGAGTTTGGGTATAGAACTCGTCCAAGAAGGGGTTTGAGATGCAAAAAGGATTTTGTTCGTGGATAATTACCAAACTTGTGAAACAATAAACTTAGAAAATTATTGAAACTTTTTGGATTTTTTGTAAGATAAGTTCTGGTTTACAGAAGAAAAAAATCATCAAGACAATGCACCCTCTCCCACAACTCAGAAAACCATGACGAAAATCAGTGAATTATTGTAGGAATTGTTGCAGAATTTACCCTATTAAAAATTTAGCTATCGTTTACTTCTGGCTTTACCCACGTATCAAAAAAATTCATGTGTGGCAAATGATTTTCATCGAACGGAAGGGTGGAAATCTTATAGAAGTACTTAGAAAGTCTTTCGGATTCTTAATTTAACTAGGGAATCCATAAATTAGATGATCACAGGCATCAAGCATATTGAAATCGTCTTTTTTCATCAAACGTATTAAAGTGCGTATCCATTTAGGGCGATGTCAAAGCGTGGCGCGTTTTTTTTCTTTGCAGTGAAAGGTAGATACCCAACCGGTGCTCGTATTGGCATTGTCTCCTTTGATACCACACAATCTTAGAAAAATGTATGGCGAATCACGGAAGACAATGTTCCAACGATTTGCCCATTAGGAAACCACGTGCTGAAGTAAGTATTTGTCGCGAGAAATTTCCCCATTGCGAGGGGCAACATCTTTCTATTATTTTGGAAAGATTTTGCATTGGGTGTATTTTTATTTACGTTGGCCGATAAGTGCCTCTTTTTTTAGTTAGTTATGGTAGTAACCAGAACTACTTCTGGTTAGTTTTGGTTAGTTACTACTAACCAGAACTAGTCCTTACTTCTCGTTCTACTAGTTTTGGTTAGTAGTAAGCAAAACTAAAAGGTTACTACTCAGTGGCGGCTATTTGATTTTCAAATTTATTTATTCAAAAAAATAAGGCATGGGACCCACGCCAAATTTATACCAGATGCTATTCGCCTTAAGGGAAACACTTTTTGTTTTTTTTTTTGTAAATTTGATTAAATTTTATTTTTTCTAACGCAGGAAAGAATGTCCACCCTTTTATGAGCAAATTGTTGGAACAGTGTCTTCCCTAATTGACATACATTTTTTTCTACCCACCACTGTGTTCACACGTCGTTGTTGTGGTTGGGCCCAGTAGGATCTTTTGGAACAGGCGCTAGAGCTGCTTATCAGCAATTTTTTTCCCCTAGAGTAGGGGGGGGGCCCCCGGCTTAGACGAACACAATTTTTAAAACCCCTTTTTTAATACCGTCCTGATGAGTGAATGACATCCTCCCCCTTTAAAAAAGGTGCCCCCAAAAGTTCCTCTGGGAACAGGGCGACCTCTCAGAGTATCTAGCCTTACTGGGGGGGCTCTGCCGTGGGGGACTATTACTTCCCAGTCCAAACAGAAAGCGGACAGAACCCTTTCATGGGAAAAAAAAATGATAAAGGGGGCTGACCGAAACAGATAGATCCGTTTCGAGATGCCACCCCAAAGGGCACAAGCAGACAAAGGTGCGCCGACCGAAATGGGTGAATCCGTTTCGAAAGGTGACCCTGAAGTCACAGGCGCCGTTTTACGGGGAAGGGCTAATCCATCCTAAAAAACAGGTCTTGGGGAAGGGGGTCCCTGAATACAAACAGAAGGCGGACCAACCGCTTTTAAAAGGGAAAAAGGGGGTTTTCCCGGCTTTAAACAGAAAGCGTATGGGACCATTTTATAGGACAAGGTAGATGGCACAGAAGAAACATGGGGGGTTTTGTAACAAGGACCTGGTAGCTACCCACGTCACAGACGGGGGGAGGAGGAAATGGCGGACAACGTCTGTTTATATTTCCCCGGAGACAAAACACCAAAGTGTGGAGAGTAAGAATCTCTCTCCCAATCTGATATCGAATTCATTAGAAATCTGACCCCGTTAGGAGAAATAAAAAAAGGTGTGAGCCACAATAGACCAAGCGGTCGCAGTGGAGGGCGTAAAAAGTCCACTCACTTTAAACCTAACCTATATTTTTTTTAAAGTTACGTCGTGCCATAGAAGACAATGCCAATACGCAAACGGTGCGCGCGGTAAACAAACACTGCCGTGGTCAAACCAGGTTTTTGGGGAAAAAGCGCGCCCACCCTCGCTAAATGGATACCATTTTAAAAAAAGTCTAATCGCAAAGTGGCGTTGATTTTTTTTTTTTTTAAAAACCCTTTATTCTTTTAATCTAGAAACTTTAAATCATCAAGAAAGTAAAAAAGAAGAAATTATGTTTAGTGACAAGTCTTTCCCTATTCCTTATACGTCATTCTGCATATATGGTATACCGGAAACAAAAATGTATCTCCTTTTACACCATGGTTGATTAAAATTTATATGTTTTCGTCTAATTGTAAATGTATATTTAAATTATCGTATACCTGATAATATAGTTCATTTCTCACCATGAGTCTACAACATAATTAAATTGCTGCTGTTTCCTATTTTGATAAAAAAAGTATATACATACATAATTTAAAGATTACATTCGTTAATCACATTTAAAAATAAAAACCTAAAATCCACAAAGGATGTCAGATGCACGAGTATATAACAGAAATGATATATTGAACATAAGAAATTTTACCATTAAACCATTATTATTTTTAAAAACCCAAATATATTTATACCAATATTACGTTATTTAAAAATTTTTTTTAAAAAAATTTAATAAATCTTACTTCTTTTAGAAATACCTAAAAAAAGCCCAAAAAGGTTAATTTAAGATTTTTTTATAGATGAAAAAAAAAAATTTAAAAATTTTTCCTTTAAAAGGGGCAGTCTATTCTCGAATCTCAAATACAGTGTCGCATACGACATTAGTATAATGTCTCCAGGAGTTTTTTTAAAGCAATATAAATCACTTTTTTTCGGTTTCTAAATTTACTTGTTTTCAGTTTTTTAAGTATTAGGATAAGGAAAGGGTTTTCCTTAAGAGATTTTTATCGACTTAGACCAACTCTAGTAGTTTATCTTTTTGAGCTCCACTACAATTTTGACGTTTTTTTAAACAAGTCCTTCATTGTTCTTTATAAAAAAGAATTGATTTTAAAATACACAAATTTATAAAAGCACGGCTAAATGATTAAAATTTTATAGGTTATTTTTTTTTAGAACGTTTTTTAAACCCTTCAATTATCCACTTCCCTGTTGCCAAGTTTTGCCGACCAATTTTAAATTCAAGAAAGACTCGCCCTAACACCAATAATGAAAAAAAAAACGGGCTATCAAAACTTATTTGTGACATTTGTCGTTGCTACATTTTTGGTTGAGACTGGAAAATTCACCTCCAGATCTTTATTGGTAGCCAATTTTTTATAAAATTTCATTGTACTGAAACTGGTATACTTTATTCTTTTTTTTTTAAAAAGAAAAAATTTTCCCCATAGGGCCCCAGCAGGGGGGAAAAAGGGGGGGGGGTGTGTTTGGGAAAAATTTTTAATTTCCATTCCCTAAAACACACAGTTCTGTACTTTAAACGGGGAAAAAAATGCTTTTCTGCACTGTGCAAAAGGGAAAAAAAAAGGAGGGGTTACAAAAACAAGCAGATCTGATAATAAAGACAGCCAAGGTCACTGGGGCCCTTGTAAACCCCAAAAGGGGTCCAAAATGACATGGAATGCCAAAAAGAACTGGAAGTCCAGAACGCAAAAGAGTAACTCGCTTGTGGGTACCAGGACATCTGGGAAAAAGACAGCAACGAAAAAACGGATGAGCCAGCGAGACAGGGGTCATCACACCATACTTTGGACCGTTTTTCCCTTGGGGTGACCAAAACCACAGCACGAGGGCATACCAGGGAATGGATCCCCAAAAAAAAAACGTTTTGACATAAAAAAAAATTTTTAAGAGGCCCATCCAAAAAAACGAAGGAAGAACTACTCAACAAAGTAAGAAAAGACTTCGCATACAGTAGGGTTCCCAACAGGCACGATAACCTAAGAGGGGGCACTTTCACAAGATAAATAAAATGTTTACCCGTTGCAGAATTTCGACGAGGGAAAGAAAAAACATCTGTGCAAATGTGAAGTATAGAATCACAAAAAACAGACATTATTTGGGGCCCGGGGAAAAAAACCCACGGAATATATCAACCAACCAGTCTCAGGGTTTTTACAGACTTGTAGAAGGAACAAGACTAATGGGAGAATTGATATAAAAGACAATGGGAGATTAGGCACAAAAAGCCCATGAGGCTGCGCTGCCTCCGGTAGTGAATCAAGACGGCTCCTAGGGAAGAAGAACAAGAAGAAGAAGACCCGATAGTACGAGTCTCCGGTACCGCACGATGTAATTTATACAAAAACAGCAGAAGAATAACATTCTTGTAGTTAGTATTGTAAGGTACCTAAGCCAGGATTAAGATTTAAAAGAAATACAATGAAGTACGACCTAGTTTATGGCATTTCTGTGCCCCCCAAAAACAATAAGTGTAGGGTGTATAAATTTTTTTTTAAAAAAATTAAAAAAAACAGGGTGTTTTTCAATTATTGCAAAAGCGCATTATACGACACAATGCTCACACTTTTTGTACGTAAAAATCCTTATCAGGCTTTTAAAGGGGGGCGATAATTTTTTTTTTTCTGAGAAACAAAAAGTTGTCGAAGCCCCTTATGCCTGAAACCAACGAAAAAAAATCTAGCATTTTTTTAAAATTCTTTTTTCCCTAATTAAAAACAACAAAAAAAATTTTTTTATCATAAAAAAAAAAATTAAAATAATGATAAAATTTTTAAAAAATTTAAAATTTAAACTATTTTTGAAATTGGAAAAATTTTTAAGCTTTTATTTATTTAAAAAAAATAAAAAGGAAAAATTCATGTTTATTACTTTTTTTTTTTGAAAATGCTTTTTAAAAGGGAAAAACCCTTTTCAATAAAAATTTCAAAATTTTTTTAGGCCGCCAGTAGAGGGGGAAATTTTGGTCCGCAATAAGTTCCCCAATAAGT
>JAHBCN010016829.1:0-18948 GCA_019359885.1 Listronotus oregonensis | reverse complement strand
TTCGAATTTTCAAATTTATGTTAATAATTATTAATATGACATCTACATTGATATGGTCATGGGCTAACCCCGATAACTCATAACATTCTTGTAGGCTTATTGTTATTGTTTTTGTGATAAGTTGGATAAAAAAACACAGAATTGTAATGAGAAAAAGACATGTATAATATGCAGAAAATTTAATTTAGTATATAATAACTAACAAATTATTGAAATGAATCCAATAACATTTTATACATTTTAAATAATCACATAACTTATAAAAACATAATGACATATGAAATACAAATGAGATTTATGTAATTGGATTTTCCACTGACAATAGTTTGTAGTTGGGGAAAAAAATTTTTTATTTTACCAATTATTAAAAGATATTTAAGATGCTCATCAGTTAATTTCATCTGAAAACATTTTTTGTGTATTTTTTTTTGGGGAGGTTTTCTACACAAATAAGTAGACCAAAAACAGAAAACAGACCACAAAAAAATTTATGCAAATTATCAAATTGTGTGTGGAAGACTCTTAAAAAATTCCAACAAAATGGTTTTTTTTTGTTCAATTTTTTCACTGCATTGTAGATCAATCATTTCCATTTGAAGTTCCGGGGCTAGGGTTTCAATGTCAGTATCAGGTTCTAAAAAATCTTAATTTGTTTCGCAATGGATCAAAGTCCGAGAAACGAGAAAAAAAAATTTTTATCTTCAAAGCACTCAAAGTTTCGATTGCAAAATCGATAGGAAACTCAGTCTCAGTAATGTGGCTGAATATTTCACATTTTTAAAAGGGAAAAACATTTACTTCATAGTTGTGATTAAAACAGTCTCAATTTTTTCCCGGGAATGATTTGATATTAGTGTATAAATCAGGAAGAGGGGGGGTTTTTTCCCCTTGAAACCCCAAAAAATTTTTCCAATGTTTTGTAAAATCAACATAGAATGCTAACTTCCACACCCATGCGTTGTTTTGTAATTCAGAAAGAGGGCGATGCTTTTCATTAAAAAAAATTTCGATCACTGCTCGAAGTTAAAAAAAAACGCTGAAGGACTTTCCCACAACTAAGCCAGCGTACGGCAGTTGATAAGGTAAATCAGTTTCTCCAAAACCCTTCAATAAATTGTCGGAATAGTCGGTGATTCAGCCCAAAAGATCTGATAAAATTAACAGTTGATATGACTGATTTCAGAACGTCAGACATATCCAAACATTTTCCGAAAAGACTGTTGATGAATGATACAATGTAAGACAAAGGGTTTTTTAACCACCGTTTTTTTCACACCCCTTTTAAAAAGAGGACCACCCTTTATTTTCCCCCCCTTTTTTTTCCTCCATCATTTTAATAATTTTTAATTTTTCCACAAGGTTCTTTTGATTAAGGGGCCCTTTCAACCCTTTAAAAAAAATATGTACCAGTAGTTGTGCCATGAATACTATACATATCAAGGTTCTTGGGCACTTCATAGTTTTTTTCTACTCCTCGAATATAAATCAACACCGAGCATTTTTGACACATCCGTTGACTCATCCAAAAAAAAACCACTAAAATGTCCTTTTTTTTCGAACAGTTGAGAGGATATATTTTCAGCGATGTTTTCTACCCTTCGACCCCCAAAATGTTTGCTGACATACTGACAGTTTTTAAAAAATTTTCCCTTTTTTAGGGCACATTTCTTCGGCTACTAATTTTTGCATTTTTTGATCATTTCTCCATCGGTGAATGGTTTTCCACGTTTTGCAATTTCAAGAGCCACAAAAACTGGCACGAGTTGCAGCCTCTTGTTCAGTTTTTTAGTTTTTTAATGAAGATTGTGCGATTTCAATCCGCGCTGCTTAGCTTCAATTTTTCTGCCCCCATTTCCCCGTATATTTTTTAGTAATTTTGAAATTTTTTTTTCATAATGACGTTTAATGTTATATTCTTTTAGAACGGCTATGCTTTCATTGCAAATCAAACATAGCGCCTTGATACTGGACTCAATTACGAAATACTGAATTTTCCCCTGATCTTTGAATTTTCTGCATTCACTATAAATTTTTTCGCTTTTTTTCCATACTACTAATTCACACATTCTTAAACTTAAACACCAAAACACGTTTTAAGGAGGTATGCAATATTTTATTTAACAACAGTGTCATAGGAACGACTTGTGGTTGCGCCACTACCTTTTTTTTATTTTCCCAATTACTGCCATCTGGGTGAGTGGAAGACACCAGAACTTTCTCGAACTAACGAGATTATTCTGTACGTGCTATTAGCGCCATCTTTAGCGATAGAAGGCACTACCTATTTCCGCTTGTGACCCCCAGATGTCGTGTCACGTTACTCCCGGGGGTCGTACTCTACGACTAATCTAGAAATTACAGATAGTGACAGGAAAATTAATAATATCAGTTTGGTTTTGCGGACTTTGGGTTTTTCAGCCTTTTTTAAACGTTTTTACTTTTTCGGTTTTTTTTTCATCAGTGGACTTTTCCCTTTTTCCCACCAAAAAACAATGATAATATGGTTTGGCCCTCGAAACTTACGGAAAATAATCAGTATGGCCCTAAGGCTGGAAATTTGGAACCCCCCTGTACTAAGTGACATAGAAAATGCAACACCGAGTAAGTGCATTTTTGACACACTATTCTTTTAAAGGGGTTCTACTGATGAATAGAAAATTTTAAAAATTTAAATTAAAATTTCGCAGAATAGCTGAGATCCCCCTTTTAAATGTTATTTTTTTTTTTTAATCATAAAATTTACAATAGGTTTCCATAGAACTATAAAAAAAAAATGTTATGAGTGTATATTCCAGGGGGGGAGAAGTTGCCCAGTCCCCAAACTCCCCTTTTGGGAAAAAGGTACATAATATTATATAATAATATAATATTATGAAAATATGGACTATTAAATATTTTTGAAAAGCCTGTGAAAGGGGAATAAGATAAAAAAATAATAAAAGGGTCCCCATTTAAAAAACATAATTTGGGGTTCCGTAACTCAAAAAAAAAATTTTTTTAGAAAAAAACTACCTCCCCTAAATTCTACAAAAAAATTTCTATAACAATCCATTTTCACTTTATTGAAAAGTTATCAAATAATCGAGATACAGGGGACGGTCAAAAATGACAAATTTTCAAAATCGCCCTGTATGTCAGAAACAAGGGGGGTATAAAAAATTTTGTTTGTATTGCGGCAATGAAAGTTTCATAAAAAATAGGACAAAAAGCCGAAACCCCCCCTCTTTCTATCTTTTATAGTAAGGGGCTGGTATAGGGAAAAACACGAACACTGGACCCCCTGTACAAAATAATTTTTTTTATAAAACATTTATCTGTTTCTCTTTTAACTTAAAAATACAGTGGCATTCTAAAATTGATAAATTTTGATTTTACCATTTTGTTTGACCCAAAAAGAGCCCATAATGCCTATTTCTATTATTAGATTGAAATGGAAAGACGAGATTTGAAGGGGTCAAATCAAAAGGTTTTTTTAAAAGAAAACAGTATTTTGCTGGCCAATAAGGGGAAAAAGGGATACAAAACCCCTTTTTAAAAAAAATTAAGGAAACTCAAAAAGGGGGGAAATTCACGGGTAAGAAAAAAGAATGACGGTGAACATCAGACCGTTCTCTGTAAGTAAAAAAGTGGCCCCCACACTGCTACTCCCCCTACGCGTGTAGGGGCGCGTTTTTTCGATTAAGCAATTTTTATTTTATTGTATTTTGTTATTCTTTTGTAATTTGAATGCTGTTTTTAAAATTTCCCCCCCCCCCCCCCTTCCACATTTTTACGGGGAATTTTTTTAAAAAAACCTTTTTTAGCTGACGTCCCCCTATTTTCGGGTTCCCCAATTACCCCAAATTAAAAAACCCCCTATTAACAACTCCAAAAATAAAGATTTTCTTAAAAAACTTTAAAAACCCCCTTTAACCCCCAAAAAGGTTTAATTTCCCCAAAAAAGATTTTTTTTTTAAAAAAATAACCCCAAAAGCCTACATAAAATTTTTTTATTTTTAAGTCCAGTTCTTCCCCAAACCCTTTAGGGGGGGAGTTTCCCAAAATCCCTTAACTGACGTTTTTTAATTTTTTTTGGGTGATCAAAAGAACCCAATTAAAAAACTTCATATTTACAACTTTTAAAATTACTTTTTTTTAAAAAACTTTCATATCCCATTTAATTCTCCCCCCTCCCCCCCTTTAAAGGGGTGAATTCCAAAAAATTTTTAAAAAAAAAATTTTTTAATTTTTTAATCAATACCCCAAATTTGATTAGATTATTTAAAAGGGAGATGGCAAAAAAAGACCTCCCCCTGCAACCTTACCAGATTTTTGTGGTTTCTCCTATCGTTCTTTAGAGTACCTTGTCCAAGCCCGTCTTCTTAACTAGACTCCAGAGTCTCGACACTAGCCACTCCATATAACTTGCCGGTTTTGGCTTCTCCTCCCCAAGCCTAGTAAACCTAAGCCTGCATAGTGCTTCGCAATGGCACCACACATGTAGGCTGTTTCTTCAGCCTCCTGGCAGAACCTACACAGGCTATTCTCTACCAGGTTTATTCTTTCCAGGTGCTTGTTGAGTTTACAATGTCCTGTTAGTTGCCTACCGTTATCCTTACGACCTTACGGCTGTGGCTCAGTAGGTCCGATGTAAACTTGGCCGAGCGGGTCTTAATGAACTGCTTTGCCTGTCGTTGTCCCGGTGTTTGTACCCATCAGCTTTGAAACTGTCTGTCTACCCAACTCTTAATAGATGCTTTGAAGAGACCTGCCGAGATACCGCAGAATGGCTCCGGGCCTATCATTTCCACGGCTGATACTCTTTTGGCTGGTCGTCGGCCTCTTCGTTGCCTGGATGGCCCTCGTGGCCTGGTACCCAGGCTTCCTAAGTTTGTTTGGAAGCCGACTTTTTCCAGGGCCTCGTATACAGTCCCCGACTAGTTTGGAATTAACTTTTGGGGAACTGATGGCCTTCAGGGCCGCTTGGCTATCTGAGTAAATAACGATATTTTTTCCTTTACTCCCATTTTCTTTAATCCTCACGGCGCAATGCACTATTGCTGCGATTTCCGCTTGAAAAACCGTGGCGTGCTGACCGAGACTTAAGATTACCTTTTCTCTAGGCTTATCTCCATAGATGCCAGCTCCTACACCCTTGTTGGTCTTGGAGCCATCTGTATACCAGATATGATCGGCTTTGATTGGAGGGCCTCCCTTCCAGTCCTCCCTGTCTGGTATGAGAATACGAAAGTGTCTATTAAAGATGAAACGAGGGGTTGGTTATCCTGTCTGAGGGCATCTCAAACAATGAGCTGACCTCTTGGTCCTCCTCTATTTCCCATCTTGGAGTCCTTCTGGTGTTCTATAATTGGATTTTGACCTCCTTTGAGCCTATAGAGTACGCCTTTCTTGCCTATGAGATGTGTAGTGGCGGCAGGTTTGCAGCACTTCTAGGGCTGCGGTTGGAGTTGTTCTCATAGCTCCCGTGATGCATACGCATAGCCTTTGCACACTTTGAAGTTGTCCTGTGCTACGGTCTGGAGACCCTTGCCCCCAGGCAACTGAACCATAGGTTATCATGGGTTTTATTACCATTTTATACAACCAGATGTTCATCTTTGGGTTAAGTCCCCAGCTTTTCACAAAGTCTGCGACATCTCCCGAGGGCAATTTTTGCCTTCTGAACAAGTTTGTTAAGGTGTGGTCCCCAGTTCATATTTTGGTCAAAAGTGACTCCTAGATCTTAACTTCTTTTGAGAAGGGATTTCCACTCCATTGAGCTTTGGACATCTGAGTGCCCTTAGTGCTCTTTCCTTTGTGAAGGGAACAATAACGTCTTTAGTGGATTAACCGACAGACCTTCCTCCCTGCACCATTCGTCTACGATGTTCAGTGCGTTTGCGTCTTTCTGAAACAAAGTCTAAGTGCTTACCTCTAACTACGATTGGCTATGTCGTGTGCGTAGCCGAGGCAGTGAAACCTCTCTTTGGCCATTTTTGCCAGGGTCGTCAACTAGGATCGCCCAGTATAATGGTGATAGAAGCCCTTTGGGCAGCCTCCCCCCACCTCAAACTTCATGGTGTCCTCGCCCAAGGTGGATCTAATGACCCTGTTTCTTAGGCTGGCCTCTATCAATAGCCTACATACCAATTTTTATACTTCTCAAGTCCCGAAATAATAAAGTTCGATCTAAACTTTCACCCTCCATTCTACCCCTATAGGCAAAAAGTTTTCTAAAATAGTTTCTTAGCTGACGTCCCCTATTTTTCTGGATAATTAGAAACATAATAACCAACTGCCATATTTACAACTTCAAAAATGATAATTTTTCAATATAAACCTTCACCCCCCTCCTCCCCTAGGGGTGTAATTTTAAAAATGTTAATACAGATAATTTTTAATCGTAATTAATAACCTACATAACATACTGAATCCAGAGATGACGAAATTCCACACATATGTTTACCCGACCCCCCTCCATTCCATCCTTTTAGGGGGAAGAAAGTTTCCTAAATTATTTTCTTAGCTAAAGTCTTCTACTTTTCTGGGAAATGAGAAGTTTTTATTACCATCTGCCATATTTACAACTTCAAAAATGACAGTTTTCTGTACATTTAACTTTCATCCCCATTTTAATCCCCCCAAGAGATATAATCTAAAAATAGTTATTTACATTACAAGATGCGAAAGTTTACTTTTTGGTGTGAGGTGGTTTTTAAATGGCCGAGGCGAAGCCGAGGCTATTTAAAACCTCCGAACACTTGAAAGGGCCTTTCGCATCGTGTAATGAATTATATTTTTTCTGCTACTGTTCTATGTATCGCATAATTTAATAATCATTTACATCATGTTTTAATAGAAATATCAGAGATTTTGAAATTTTACCTGCTAAAAATTAATCCATAGCAACACATTTATTGTTGACATTGTTCTGTCTTCAGCACTTGTCAGATTTTAAATTATTGTTAATTTAGTATAAATCATTCCATTTTAAAATGTTAAATGAATATGAAAATGGCATCCAAAAGGCAGCTGACCTTGCGTGCCTCACTTCTGCCAGACAAATCTAACATATAAATCGTTTTCTGAATGGCTTGCTACAAAAAATGTGGGGCGGATTGACGAGAATGTGATGTTGGCGTATTTTCAAGAAAAATCGAGTCTTTATCCACGACCCGGTCTGTATATTCCATGCTCAAGTTAACAATTTCCGTAAACAAAAATCAAGATATTTCGGAGTTCAAGAAACTAGTTGCTTTTATTAAAAGGAAAAACGATGGTTATGAGGCAAAAAAGTCAAAAATTTTTAAAAAAGAAGAAATCATAAAGTTTTTTTCTTAACGCGCCTGATCAAAGTTACTTAGCAATGAAAGTAATAGCCATTATGGGAGTGGCTGGGGCATGCCGGACAGACGAAATATACAGAATGAAGCTAAGTGATGTAGAAATAAGAAATGACGTGGCTATAGTAAAAATAGTGGAGTCTAAAAATAAAGTTAAAAGAAACTTTGTAGTAACCAACGATGAAGGCTCAGTTCCTTATGTCAGATTTCTACAGGAATATATTAAGCTGAGACCAAGGAATGCTCTAGATGAGCGTTTATTGTATCGTTATGAAAGAGGTAAATGTGTTAATCAAGTAATTGGAAAGCACACTATTTCAAATGTACCTAAAGAAATTGCGAAGTTTTTGAAGCGTCAACTACGTTCCTTGCCAATGCTTCGGATGTCGATATTTTGGACTTAAAAAGGCATGGAGGTTGGAAGTCTTCTTCTGTTGCGGAGGGATATATTGCTGAATCCTATAGTAATAAGGTGGAAATTTCAAAGAAGATTTTACACGAAATTCCTACCAATATTTCCTCTAATGAAGTAACAGTGAAAAATATGAATATTAACGTAGTTAAAGGTGATAACGATACCCCAACAACAAATTTAAAAACTGTTAATTCAAGTATTATTCCTCCAATTTCTTTTGCTAATTGCTCAAATTGCACAATTACTTTTAATGTGCATACCTAACCTAGTTTTTTAAAATATTTTGTCATAAATTAGTTACTTTTTATAAATAAATCCTAATATTTCCCACAAGCATATTTTCTTTTTTACTCTTACTTTTTTGTCCAGGCGCTGAAAATATTACTTTCGTAGCTAGCAACGCTTAGCAACCAGGTAACACGAAGGTTCTCTTTCGTTATCATTCGCGTTGCTAGGACCACAAAGTTTTCTTATTTATACAGTAGTAGAAAAATATTAAAACAGATCATATTAAAGTATAATTAAAAGCCCAAATACTAATTTTCATACTTCTAATTTCAGAAATGATGAAGTTGAATACAAACTATCACCTTCCATTCTCTCCCTTTAAGGGGTGAGTTCCCTAAAATTCTTTCCTAGCCTATGTTTATCAGGGATAATGTAGGATTCTAATGGTAAAAGAGTTTTTTAAATCGGTCCAGTAGTTTCGGATCCTATTCAATTCAAAGTAACAAACAATCAAATTTTTCCTCTTTCTAATATTAGTAAAGATATGTGTAGAGACGATTTTGGAGACTGTTTTCCTGTGCTCTATTATGACGAAAGGCACTGAAGATGGCTGTTTAGCCGAAAGCGTTTAGCCCGAATTTTTAAATATAATATAGTTTTGCATAAAAATACGCACTTTTTCCCCTCCACTTAGAAAAGATTATTTCAGTCCGTGCGCACTTTATCAACGACCTACAACTGACGCACCATAGATGTCTCCCCATGACAAATAGTGCAAGTATTATTCACTAAAAGCGGCATAAGCATTACTCCGACATTATCATCGGTGTCCATTGGACCCCGCGGGTTAAACTTTCAGACTATCATCTGGAAAACCTGGTATGTATTGCTCAGAATCGACACCTCTCGCACACTCATTAAAACAAGTTTACCTAACAAGTAAACAAATACCCTAATTACCAGGATCGGTAATAATGATTAGAGTTTTTCTGGCACTCCGAGCCCAGAGCCCCATACTCCAAGGGGGGAGGAGGACCGAGAGGGATTGGGGACCCCTTAAGGTTAAGAACCCCAAAACTGAGTGGAGCACGTTGAGGATGGTGGACGAAGATGGTGGTCTGGGTTTTTAACCCGTGGAATTTAAATGTAAACATAATTTTGTTAATATTCAGCAATGCTTAGTTTTCAGTTAGTTAGTTAAATTGCTAATAAACGCTAAAAAATATACAGACAGGTCCAGTGTAGTAGAAACATAGGCAGGGAACTGATGAATTTACTACTGTCCGCTTCGATCGATAAACATGCATGCATAATTAACCGAACGAGATCTCAGTTTGTAATATGCTTTCGGACGGGTGTGTTGTATGGTTTAAGGCGCGCTTGAAAATTACGAAAAATAAATTTATGCGGTCTACTCTGTTGAGAAAACAGTTGATACTTAATACCGTTATTTATAAATAGGAAATTAAATACCAACAGCTTTATTTATCAGGTCATTAATTGCCATAACAAAATAAAAAGTAAGGTCTCTAGACCCAAAACTCATTTTAAAATTGAAATAGTATGCAATGAAAAAATAAATAATTATAAACATAAAAAATACTCTAAAATTAAATTATAATAAATATAACAAACCTCCTTCTTGCGCAAGGCAATATCCCAAACGATCGTAAAAACCATGTCTAACGTTTGTTAGCATATTAGGGCTGATAGTTTGAAAAGCTTCTTTGATTTTTATTCGAAGTTCTTTTAAATCATTAGCCCAATCATGACCATAAACCTTATTTTTTAAATAACCCCACAAAAAAATCATTAGGAGCAAGGTCTAGTGATCTCGCGGGCCACAAAATGGTTCCACGTCCACTAATCAAACGGTTAGTAAACGTATTGTTCAAATATCCTTGAGCAATACGTCCATTGTAAGCCGGACAACCATCCTGCTGAAACCAGATATTACCAAATATTACTCCTAATAATTGGCGAATTGCCGGTACAATTTGTTGTTTTAACAGATCCAAATAAATTGCGGCATTTAAATTGCCTTCAATAAAAATGGTCCAATAAGGTGTTCTCCCACCATACCAGCCCAAACATTCAATTTTTTGAGGATACTGGGTTCGAACCTCAAAATACCTGTGTAGGTTTTCACGAGACCAATATCGAACTTGAGTTGGATTATGTCGATTTAATAATGGAAAGGTCGATTCATCGGTGAAAACAATCGATCTAAGAAAGTTTTTATTTGTATTTGCCATTTCCATTATTAATTCGCAAAACTCTATACGTCGAAATTGGTCTTCGGGATAAATTTCATGTTTTTTTCCGGCCTTGTAGGATCGGAAACCATTTTTGACTCTTTTAACTGTAGTAGGCGATGAATCTGTTACCTCAGCAAGTTGTCTACTGGTTACAGTGGGGTCTTGTTCAGCAGTAACACAAATTAATGCCTCCTTTAATTCCCGTTCTTTATTTACGAGTTCCTGTTTTTTATGTTTTTGGGGAGACACACACCCGTGGGTCTGAAAATTTTGGATAATTCTAAAAATTGTTTGCTTCGGGACAAGATTCATGAATTTGTCGATATGATTTTCCTTGGAAATACCATTTTACAATTTGAACCTTTTTACGAAGTTCGTAAACGTTCATTATTATTTATTTTTAGTGAAGAAACGAGTTTCCAAGAGAACTTATCACGTATTTGCAATGGCTGCGGCTGCATCGTTTTTGCGCGAATGTAAGTCAATTCGGCTAAGTGTTTCCTATGTTTCTACTACAGTGGACCCGTCTGTTAGTTTTCTAATTTTAACATAAAAAATAACATTTTTCAAAACCGTCCGGCATATTAAAACGTTTTACGTTTTAACACTAGTGTTTAAAAGTAAAACTTTTTAAAACTAGTTTCAAAAAACCCATTTCATTACCAGTTGCACAAAGAAAATATGAACAAATATAACATAAAATACTCAATTTAATCAAAACATCGGAACTAACAATATCAAGAGACTTAACAATTGTTTTAGTTGTAAATATTTACAACACAATTAGTACAATTACTAAGATTAACTATTCCACTATACGACAAAGTTTTATAGATATTTACTAGCTAAGAAATACAGGGTGTGCGCCGGAAAGGTATACCACTTTGTTTGTTTATAATTTTTGTATAAATGAAAAAAAATTGATTTTATATTGATAAATGTTTTATTTAATGTCGGCAATTATGTTTGGAATACAATATCAGATAAATGTCCGCCTCTGTTAGCCTCACAAATGCGAGCCCTTTTGAGCACATTTCACGCGGTATTTTATTAATTTCATCACGAATGTTTTGTTTGAGTTGCTCAAGCGTTTCTGGTTTGTTTGCATAAACCTTGCTTTTGAGATATCCCCACAAAAAGAAGTCCGGAGCAGTCAAATCAGGCGACCGTGGAGGCCATTCAACATCACCATTTCTTGAAATAACTTGTTGTGGAAAGAGGTATCGCAGTAATTCCATTGTAATCCTGGCTGTATGCAATGTGACACCGTCTTGTTGATATCACATGTTAATCAAACCCAAAGCATGCAGTTGTGGCGTTAAAAAGTTTTCAATCATATCACGATATCGCTCCCCATTCACAGTTACCGTTACGCCGTTATCATTTTTAAAGAAGTAAGGTCCAATTATTCCTCCTGACCAAATTGCACACCAGACTATCACTTTTAATGGATGCAAAGGTGACTGATGAATAATTTAAGGGTTTTCTATAGCCTAGAGCCGACTTTTCTGTTTATTCACATATCCATTCAAATGGAAATGTGCCTCGTCACTCATTATGATTTTTTCATGAAAATCGGGGTTGTCATGGGCGAGCTGTAACATCCTATTGGCATATGTACCGCGGCGTAAATGGTCTTGTGAAAGAAGCTCTTGTGTCAACTGAATCTTATATGGAAACAAATGCAAATCCTCGTGCAAAATTGTGGACAGAGATGTTCTTTGAAGACCAAGCTCCTGAGCACGGCGTCGAATTGAGGTTGATGGATTGTTTTGAACACTTTCTTAAGGAGCAGTAATGTTTTCAGCCAATCTTGCAGTACGTTGTGGTCCATGCTTGGGCCTATCACCTACAGAACCTCTTTCTTCGAAATCATTCACTACACCAGGGGTCTCCAAACTACGGCCCGAGGGCCACATCCGGCCCGCGGACAGATTTTGTCCGGCCCGCGGAGAGCTAGCATACTTGAAAACTCCTTTTAGAGAACAAATAATTTTTATAGAAAATTAATTTAGTTTACTGAAGTATTCTAATTTTATGTTGAATAATTATTAATATGACATCTACATTGATATGGCCATGGGCTAACTCCGCTAACTCATAACATTCTTGTAGGCTTATTGTTATTGTTTTTGTGATAAGTTGGATAAAGAAACACAGAATTGTAATGAGTAAAGACATGTATAATATGCGAAAAAATTTTAAATTCAGTATATAATAACTAACAAATTATTGAAATGAATCCAACTAACATTTTATACATTTTAAATAATCACATAACTTATAACAAACATAATGACATATGAAATACTAATGAGATTTATGTAATTGAGATTTTCCACTGACAATAGTTTGTAGTTGTGGACTAATTTTACTTTTACCAATTATTAAAAGAGATTTAAGATGCTCATCAGTTAATTTCGATCTGTAAACATTTTTTGTGTACTTCATTTTGGAGAAGGTTTTCTCACACAAATAAGTAGTCAAAAACAGAAAACAGACCACGAGCAAATTTATGCAAATTATCAAATTGTGTCAGTGGAAGACTCTTATAAAATTCCAACAAAGATGAGTTTTGATATTTGTTCTTAATTATATCACTGCATTGTAGATCAATCATTTCCATTTGAAGTTCCGGGGCTAGGGTTTCAATGTCAGTATCAAAAGGATTCTGAAAAATCTTAATTTGATTCGCAATGGCATCAAAGTCCGAGAAACGAGTATCAAAATTTATCTTCAAAGCACTCAAAGTTTCGATTGCAAAATCGATAGAAAACTCAGTCTCAGTAGTGTGGCTGAATATTTCACATGTTTTAAAATGTGAAAAACATTTACTTCGTAGTTGTGATTGAAACAGTCTCAATTTCTTCCGGAATAATTTGATATTAGTGTATAAATCAGGAAGATGCTGGTTTTCTCCTTGCAATCCCAAATTCAGTTCGTTCACATGTTTGTCAAATCAACATAGAATGCTAACTTCCACAGCCATGCGTTGTTTTGTAATTCAGTAAGAGGGCGATGCTTTTCATTCAAAAAATTTCGATCACAGCTCGAAGTTCAAAAAGCGCTGAAGGACTTTCCCACAACTAAGCCAGCGTACGGCAGTATGATAAGGTAAGTCAGTTTCTCCAATCTCTTCAATAAATTGTCGGAATTGTCGGTGATTCAGCCCAAAGATCTGATAAAATTAACAGTTGATATGACTGGTTTCAGAACGTCAGACATATCCAAACATTTTCCGCACAAAGACTGTTGATGAATGATACAATGTAAGACTAATGGTTTTGAACCACCGTCATTTTCTCAGCCTTTGACACAAGAGCGACCACTCCTTTATCTTTCCCACTCATGTTTTTGCCTCCATCAGTTGTAATACATTTCAAGTTTTCCATCGAAGGTTCTTTTTGATTAATGGCCATTTCAACTCCTTTAAAAATATCTGTACCAGTAGTTGTGCCATGAATACTATACATATCAAGAAGTTCTTCGTGCACTTCATAGCTTTTATCTACTCCTCGATTATAAATCAACACCTGAGCAGTATCTGACACATCCGTTGACTCATCCAAGGCCAAAGAAAACCACTCAAATGTCCATTTTTGTCGAACAGTTGAGAGGATATATTTTCAGCGATGTTTTCTACCCTTCGAGCCACAGTGTTTACTGACATACTGACAGTTTTTAATAAATTTACCTTTCAGGGCACATTTCTTCGGCTACTGCAATTTGCATTCTTTGATCATTTCTCCATCGGTGAATGGTTTTCCACGTTTTGCAATTTCAAGAGCCACACGAAAGCTGGCACGAGTTGCAGCCTCTTGTTCAGTTTTGAGTTTTGTAAATGAAGATTGCTGCGATTTCAATCCGCGCTGCATAGCTTCGAATTTTTCTGTCCGCAAACTTCCTGTATATTTTGAGTAATTTTGAAAATGTTTTGTTTCATAATGACGTTTAATGTTATATTTTTAAAGCTATCTTTCATTGCAAATCAAACATAGCGCCTTGTTACTGGACTCAATTACGAAATACTGAATGTTCCACTGATCTTTGAATTTTCTCAATTCACTATCAATTTTTCGCTTCTTTTCCATACTACTAATTCACACACAAAAGCAACAATTCAAATCAAAATACTGTTATAAAGATGTCTTAAACTTAAACACGCACAAACACGTTTTAAGGAGGTATGCAATATTTTATTTAACAACAGTGTCATAGGAACTGACTTGTGGTTGCGCCACTAGCCTTCTTATATATTCCAATTACTGCCATCTAGAAGTGAGTGGAAGACACCAGAACTTTCTCGAACCAACGAGATTATTCACTGCTATTAGCGCCATCTGTTAGCGATGAAGGTACTACCTATTTCGCTTGTGTCCACAGATGTCGTGTCACGTTACTCCTCATGCGTACTCTCGACTAATCTAGTCATAATGACGGAATTAATATGCATGTTGCGTTTGGACTTTAGTCGATTTCAGCCTTTTAAACGTTGTACTTCGGACTTTTTCATCAGTGATATTTCATACCACCGCAACAATGATAATATGGTTTTGGCCCTGACTTCGATAATCGTATGGCCTAAGGCTGGAAAGTTTGGAGACCCCTGCACTACACGATAAATAGTGCGTTTTGTTGACACGTTGTTTCTCCAAAAAATTTCACGTAACTTTCTCATCGTCACAGTAATCGATGATTAATTTTGATAAAATGTTTTAACGATTAAAACACGTTGGTTTATATATTTATATATTTTTCCATAATAAATTTGCCACGGGTCTACTTCACGACTGCCAAATATGAACTGTCAAGACTAATGTTTTCCAAAATGGCGGCAAAACAAAGTAGTATACCTTCCCGGCGGACACCTTGTATTAGTTATTTCTACTTCGCTGGACTCCCCAAGAATGTTTTTAGTTTTTTTTTGTTTTCGATTGAATTTTCTAAGTAATTCTCCCCCACCGTATTGGATTTCCAACCTCTGTGTTGTTACGAGTGAAATTAGCAGCCATTTTTTTGGAAAAAGCGATTTTACCCTTGGAACCACCCCTTTTCAACCCTCAAGTACGTCCGAGGAGCGAAAAAAATTCAAAATGAATTGATCCAACTCTCGCATCGGTCTGAAATTTTTATACGATAGCTTTTCTTTATTTTCTTTTAATAAAAACAGTTTCATTTAAAATAGGGTCCTTGCACGCAAAATAAATGTTTATAATTTCTATGTAGTTCGATTAAATATGGGTCTAAAATTGCGTGTGTAAATTAGTATACTGATAAATAAAGTAACTTCTGAGATATTTAAAAAATAAAAGTACTAAAAATTAAAATTTTTTTCTAAAACAATTCTGTTTGGGATAGCGTCATCACTAGGTAATAATTTGCCAAATCTCCAATTAATTGTACTGTTTGAAAAAAACTTGAAATATATTTGATTTTTGAGATGAAAATAAAACTCGGTAAAAATCTCTGCTCGTATTATGTCATAAAACTGATAAAGAATACTTACATCAAAGTGATCTTCACAAACAAACAAACTAGATGTTGAAGAAAACCCTTTTCAAACCTTTCAGGATCACGTCCCCCTGCTTAAAGCCATAGATTCCTTAAAGCCTTATCAGATGGAACTTGAACAAAAGTCTTTCCAGGCATATTAATAGACGTATTTTTGCAATGAGTAATTATACCCCAAAGGGGGGTTTTTTCTCATTTTGAAAAACCCTAAAAATCCAAACAAATCACACAGAACAAGAGCAACGATAAAATGAAAACAAATATTGCAAAAGCGAGGTTAAAAAAACCCCCAGTTCAATGCGTACATCAGTGTACATCCCCCTGTTTTCATTGTACCAATGCCAAAAATTGTACTACTGGGGGTTTTTGGGAAAAAGCAGACATTTACCTATAAATGACGTCTTTTTTATAAGTAACCTAACAGAAAGCGTTTTCGCGGGAAACTAGAATTTCGAAGTTATTAAATCGAAATATCGGCAAAAAAGCGAATTAAAAAAAAAACGAAGTAGTAGGTTTTGAAGAACGGTCTATAATAGTGCAAACGACATCATTAAAAAAAAAGACCCTATTAGTAAAAAACCTTTATGGAACATGTTAGAAAAGTTCATTTTGAGTAACTAACGCTACTTTGCTAACGCTCGTTACAAAAATGAAACTTTTCCGAACTGGTTGCATTAATAACTATTTTTTAGCACTACAAACTGAAAGAAATGAAGTATCTAGAAGAGAAAAATATATTAAAATCGATCATTCAACATTTTAAAAACGAACTGTCAAAGACTAAACGGCTTGAAGAAAATTTGACAAATGTTACTAAAGAGGCGAGCAAATTAGGGGCAAGTAAACATATGTATTTGTTTGTACAATCTATTTATAGTAACATAGTTTTGCGTACTTTACTGGTAAAGATTACTTTCCAGCTGCCATTTTTTAAATTATTTATCGATATTAACGAAACTTGGTAGGTTTGTTATTCTAATGAAACGATATTTTAATGCATATATAGACCTGGAGCCGAGTGGGTTTTTGGATGTATCATAAGCCTCACGCCGGCGCCGAGGCTTTGAGGGCTGATAGACAACGTTATTTCCCACTTTGACTTCCCGGCATGGCATCCCCAAACTGTAGCTTTTAGGAGGGGTGAATTTTCAAACGTATAAGCAATATGCATGCCCTTGGATCATAGGCCCCACTTTGATTATTGATTTATGTCGTCAAGAAGGTCGCCAAAGTCCGCGAACCCAATATGCCATACCAATATGGCGTCACTTAAGGTCCGCCCTACTGACCGAAAGGTGTAATTTTTTCACTGTAGACATGGACCATGGGCCCCACGCTGTTGTTTCGTGATCTTTGTTAACAATGAACTGTAGAACAAAGAATTCAAAACGCCATACCTCTGGGGCGTCGCCAAGTGACCGCCATAATGGGGCAAACATGTCATTTTAGCTATGAACGCCCCATTATGGCGGTTGTGCGAATAGTTCAAAGGTACCAAGAATTTGGGACAGTTGAAAGAAGACCACGTAGTGGTCGTCCTCGAATAACACATGAACGGGAGGATCGATATTTGGTTCAATATGCCCGTAGACATCAAATTGCCTCAGCTCCAGCCCTTAGAGCTTACTTTCAAGGTACGTTTGCCTTATTTATATCGTCCTCTACAGTTGGAAGAAACTGCATCTGGCAAATCTTCTCACCGGGGCCCCCCTAAGAGCTGCCCGCTTACATTGGGGCGAGAACATAGGAAATAGGGTTTTGCGGCAGTGGTTGGGTCTTATTTACAGATGAAACCAAATTGGACTGCAGAGTGATGACAACAGGCAAAGAGTCTGGCGAAAGCCAGGTCGTCAAGGGGGACTAAATTTTCCCCGAGAGGTTGCTCCCTATGAAGAAGGGCAGTAATGTTTTGGGGAGGAATCATGTTCAATCGCCGAACGCCCTTAATTGCTATACCACAGAATATACAATGAGTTTATATTGAAAGTGTCATCAGACCCATTATTTATCCATTCCAACATTTTGGGCGAGAATTTCATCTTCATGGACGACAACGCCCGGCCACATAGCGCAAGAACGGTTCATGAGGCACTTGAACAAGGACATATCACCCGACTAGATTGGCCAGCTAACTCGCCGGGTATGAATCCGATTGAAAACGTGGGATTTTGTCTCTAGAGCGGTTCACAACCGCATTAACTCACCCCAAAATGCGGAAGAGTTAGTTGCAGCGGCAGAAGAGGAATGGAACAATATTCCTCAAGAAACGATCAACCGCTTGATTGTTTCAATGCATACTCGTGTCAATATGCTACTGAGAAACAGAGGAGGTCATACTGACTAGATTGATGTTCATCTTGACAAAAAAAAAGTTTTGTCAATTTTTTTGTAATGAATTTTCTTAAGAAATGCAAGATTTATTTCTTATGTTGATTAAATAATTGTTTAATTTTTTAACAATATTGTTATTGGCAAAATAACTTCACAAATAAACATACTTTAAAAAACATTTACTATTTTATTTAAAAAGAAAATAAATTACAAGATACCGATGGGGTCCAAGACTTTTGATGTTGTTTTTTTTTATATATATATATATATATATATATATATATATATATATATATATATATATATATATATATATATATATATATATATATATATATATATATATATATATATATATATATATATATATATATATATATATATATATATATATATATATATATATTTATATATTATTGCTAACAGTATAGTTGGTTTTTACTAAAGTTATATACATATAATACTTCTATGTTAACATATTTTTAGATATTCTGATGATGGTTAAAGTAAATAAACCGAAACGTCAATTTACCTTTTTTTAAAAAATGACCGAAAAAACAATAAAATATAATTGTTTCAAACGGTCAAGAAAACAAAACCAACCATAAAAATGATGTATGATTAAAATAAAATAATTGAGAAATGTCAGCCGAGAAGTAATTTATCAGACACCCAGTACACAAAATAATTTCGATAATCTAAGTTATTTGCTTTCTTGATAAAAAAAAACAATAATTATTAATCAACGAACTCAAGGACTAGAATTAACGCAACGCCAGTTTGTAGGCAGGGTGTTTGGTATAGTGATCTGTTTGTTTTTGTTTTGGAAAAACGTAAACAAATTGCCAGATCTCAAAAACTATAATCAGGAAATTCCTTAAAA
>JAHBCN010016828.1:0-19008 GCA_019359885.1 Listronotus oregonensis | reverse complement strand
TTTTTTTAAAAATTATTTTTAAAATAAAACTTATTTTATTTATATAGGTAGCCCAAAAAATTATCCCTTTTTAAAAAATTATTAAAAATGAAGAGCATCTTGATATTCTTATTTAAAAAAAAGTTTATGATTTTTGCCCTTTTTAAAAAAAGGTAATAAAAATGAGGGAAGGTTTGGGGGCTGTTAACAAATATTTTAAGTTTTCATAAGTTTAAAAAATTTATTGTGTGTTTTTAACATTGGGGTTTTTTAATAAGGAATATATTTTGCCATCAATATAATAGGTATAATCCGGAAATATTAAACATAAAAACCCCAAAAGGGAAAAATGAAATTTCAAAAAATAAAATTGGAAAATTTTAAAATTTAAAAATTTAAGCCAACTCAATCCAAAAATTTTTTAAAAAAAATAAAAAAAAAAATTTTTTCGGAATTAAAATTAAACTTGATAACCCACTTTACCACTTTGTTTTCTTACGATTTAAAACCCCTTTTCCTATACTTATACCCTTTTTCAGTTTCTTAATATAATTATGTCTAAGTGTCAGTCCTTTGAACTGGTATTAATTTTATTCCCCTAAATCAAAAGGGGGTCCCAAAAAACCGGAAATTAAGGGAAAAAACTGCTCCAAATCTTCCAACCCTTTTTGTTCTTAGAATTTACCGGGAGAAATATAAATCGGTATTAATTACTTTCACTAGCCTGTAAAAAAGGGGGGTTTACTAACAGAAGTAGTTATTTCTGCAGTGACGCAAATTTTTTAACATGTCTTCAAATCTAGTTACACCAAATAGGTTCGAAAAAAAATCGTAAGCCATTTTTAAAAGACTGGTTGAACAAGTGCGAGAGACCGGTAAATATGTTATGAAAATATTAGAATACCAGCAGAATTATGGTGGAAAAAGGGATAGTTTCCAATTCAGAAGCCCCCCTACAAATGCTACCAAACCCCCAAAGTCCCCAAGAAATTTTCACAATGTTCAAATCGGTTACTTTTGGGAAAAGCAGCCCCCGTTAGAAAAAGTCAAAATGATGATAAACTACTACGTATTGTTAATAAAATTAAAAAAATATTCGACTTGCCAAAATCCAATGAAACCGGTTAATTGATTTCCCACAACAAGGAAAAAAACAAATAAAATTTGAAAAAAAAAAGATCCCAATAAATTTCATCACCTTAAAAAAGGGAAAAAATATTAAAAGAAAAAACTGAAGAAAATCCCGACCCGGGGGGCCCTTTCCAAAAGAGCGAAATTTTTGTTAAGGGCTCTTAGGCGCAATACACCAAATAAAATAAGGACCCCCTTACCGGGGTACTTATAACAGGATTTTTTGGGAAACTACAAAGGGGGAAATTAAAAAAAGCAAACCACAAACGAAAAAAAGGATGGGGAAAAAGGAAATATTTAATTTTCCGTTAAAAGATTTAAAAAAAAAAAAAACCCCAATGTTTATTTTAACCAATTTAAAGGGGGATCCCTTCCCCAGTTCACTATAACAGGAGTTTGGAACTTATCAGCCCTTAAAAAAAGAAAGGAAATTTCCAACCGAGGAAAACAGGATGGAATACAGTAAAAAAACTATTTCGAAAAGAGGTTGTGAACCAAAAGAAAAAAAAACAACTAGTTTATGTCACACCAATTAAAAGTTCCATTCTCCGGGTTCACTAAAACGAATTTTGGGAAATTTTCCCGGGCCCCTTAAAAAAAAAAAAGGAAAAAACCCCAAAAAAAAGGATGCAGAAAATAATAACTATTTTTGAATAAAAATAGTTTCCAAAAGAGAAGGTACCAAAATCCCGGTTTTTGATGATAAATCAATTAAAAGTACAGATGGTACTTAAAAAAGGGGTATTGATGTAAAAAAACATCTCGTGATCAGCGTCACGAAGATTCAGTAAAATTTTCCCAAGTTTAATAGAAAACCTTTAGCCCCCAAAAAAAAAAATTTTTTTTTTTGGATTATAGATGCAGTAAAAATTCGAAAAAAAAAGTGTTGTTAAAAATTTTAAAAAAAACCGGCCCCTTTCCCCCCTTTCTCGAAAGGAGCGGGGACCTAAAATTTTTTAAATTATACAATCAAGGTGATGTGAACAGTCCCCTTAATATAAAAACTTTTTGTCCTTTAAAACCCCAAAAATTTTGGGGTATAAAATTTGGGGTGTGATATTATTTTATTGTACAAAAATTTTTTACACTTTTCGGCACTCTTTTAAGTAAAACCAAAAAAAAAATTTTTCGTAAAAATTTTTTAAAAAATTTTTAAACTTTTTATTTTTGCCTTTTTAAATTGCTTTTTTAAATTTTTCTTTTCCCTTTTTTTTTAAAAAAATTTTAAAAAAATTTTTTTAAATTTTTAAGGAAAAAAAAATAAAATTGGTTTTTAATTTATTTTCAGTTGCAAATTAAAATTCACTAAGGAAAAAAATTTGGGGAATTAAGTAAATGTTTGTATTTTTAAAAATTTTTTAAATAATAATAACACCGACACACAAAAAAGTTGTTTTTTCCTTTTTCCCCGGCCCCCCACAAAATGTTTTTTGACCCGCTGAACCCAAAATTTAAGTCCGTTTGGCCCCCCCCCTTAGATTTGAGTAAAAAAATTTTTTTTCGCATCTTTTTTTTTTTTTTTTTTTATTTTACTTTCTGGGGGGTGCCCCGGGGGAAACTTTAAATTTGGGGGCAGGGTTAAAACCCCCCCCCTAGGGGGGGCCCAAAAAAAACAATTTTTTTTTTTTGTGTGCCATGTAATTTATACAATTTTTTAAAGTTATAGTGAAAAAAATCTTTGTTTTTTAAAATCTGTTTTTAAATTTGTAAATATTAGTTTGTAGTTTTTTTTAAAAATTTTACTATTTTTTTGTACATATTATTTATATTTAATAAAGAATTTTCCCAAAATTAAAAATTTTTTTTTTTTTAAAAATAAAAAAAGGTTAATTGTTTATTTTATTTTTCACTCACTTATGGTGGGGGGAAAAAAAAATTAATTTTTTTTTCCCTATTTATAATTTTATTTATGGTTATTTATATGCTAAACTACCACAAAAAAAAAAAATTTTTTAATGGAGATTAATAAATAAAATAAACAACTCCTATTTTGGGGTAAACAAAAAATTATATTTAATTAACAACCTATTATTTTATCCCTACGGGGAAGTTTTAAAAAATTTTTAATATTTTCAATATGGTATTTATTACGGTCCCAATAATTCCATCCTGTTTGGGTCAAACCAGGTAATTTTTTATTATCTAAAAATTTTATTACAGGCTAACCCTTATTTTGGTCCGCAATTAGTTTTACCTACCTGATGATTTGTGCCGCAATTGCCTCAGGCCGGTAGAATGTTTATTTAGACAATTACAAAAAAGGCAGTTTTTACCTCAATTTAAGTGAAGAATATTTACAAAAAAGAGAACATAAGACTCTATTGGAGCAAAAACTCAAAACCACAAAAAAGATTGCGTAGAATTGGCAATAGTCGTAGTTCCGGGAGGCCAGATTTTAATAAAAGTAAGAAATAAGTTAGAAGCAAATGTAAAAAAAAACATGTAATACAAAGTTTGACACACTTTATATGACATAAACTATGATTTTTACAAAACCTTTAATTTGAGTTATATAAGCTTTTTGTCTAAATACAATATTTTTCGAGTTATAATCAAAAAACCGAATTTTAAGGTTTTTTTTAAGGTCTTTGGAAAAAATTTTAAAATGAAAATATTTGTATTTTTGGGTCTTTTTTGCAAATTTTAAGCGATTTGGAATTCAAGTCATTAAAATAAAATAAATATTATTAAAAAAAACAACAAAAATCACAATAATAAAAAAAAAATCCTATTTTGGACTGAAATTCTTTGTCAAAATCACATTTTCGTTTATGTCTCCTTTATTATTTATCTTATCAAAAATGTTTATATAATTTTTTGTAGACATTTTTTTTTTAATTTTATGATTTTTTTTTATATCTTATAATTTATGTAGTCGTAGTCCAAACATTCTGTGGTGGGTGGTGGCAGGT
Organism: Listronotus oregonensis; assembly: GCA_019359885.1. Classification (NCBI taxonomy): domain Eukaryota; kingdom Metazoa; phylum Arthropoda; class Insecta; order Coleoptera; family Curculionidae; genus Listronotus; species Listronotus oregonensis. Next base: position 14,986 of record JAHBCN010016828.1, on the reverse strand, counting down.
TTCTGCCGGTAAATGTACCGTGTCGGGTTTTTGGGGTTTTCTCAATTTTTGGTTGTTTGACTCCCAATTTTGACTTTAGATTCGTGTTTAGCGGAAAAAAATACAGCAGAAAATCTTAGTCCGACACCCAACACGGACCACTTTTTTGTGGACCTGTGTAATTGTTCATGTTTAAATTGCCTATTTTTATGACCATTATGTAAATAAATTGCTAACTAGAGATTTGTTAATTTGTTTATTTAATACACTGTTATCGTAACGGACTTGCATGAAATGATCTTTGTCTCGGTGTCCTAATGAGAATTTGTTTTACTATCTGAATTATAATAACATGAATTTCGCACTAGTCCAATTTTCAAGACCTTCCTATCTATAGTAACTAAATAATTAGAGTAAACCCCTAACTTAATCGTTTGGTAAAATCCAAAAAAATATCAATGGTTGTATTTACAGGTATAGCCGAATTGCGGATCAAATAGGCAGGTATAAACTTTTTTCACAGTTTATGTATGGCAGAATTGCGGACCAAAAATTATTGGAATAAATTTAATTTAATTAAGCCATGGCAGAAAGTCGGTCTAAACGAAAAAGTTTACTGTTCCTACTATTAGTGATTTATCACGTCTGAAATATAATTGGGGAAAATAAAATCCGCTTTAACTAACCAGAACTAACCATGACCGATCAGAACTGAGGGCTTTTGAATTTGTCTAAATTAATCCTACGAAGATGTTATTATAATTTTTTTAATTACTTTAATATGGTATTTATCACGTCTGAAATATAATTGGGGAAAATAAAAAGCCACTTTAACTAACCGGAATTAACCATAACCGACCAGAACTGAGGGCTTTTGAATTTGTCTAAATTAATCTTACGAAGATGTTATTATAATTTTTTTAATAACTTTAATATGGTATTTATCACGTCTGAAATATAATTGGGAAAATAAAATCCGCTTTAACTAACCAGAACTAACCATGACCGATCAGAACTGAGGGCTTTTGAATTTGTCTAAATTAATCCTACGAAGATGTTATTATAATTTTTTTAATAACTTTAATATGGTATTTATCACGTCTGAAATATAATTGGGAAAATAAAAAGCCACTTTAACTAACCGGAATTAACCATAACCGACCAGAACTGAGGGCTTTTGAATTTGTCTAAATTAATCCTACGAAGATGTTATTATAATTTTTTTAATAATTTTAATATGGTATTTATCACGTCTAAAATATAATTGGGGAAAATAAAAAGCCGCTTTAACTTACCAGAACTAACCATGACCGGTTTTTGAATTTTCTAAATTATCCTTCGAGAATTATTATCAAAATTTTAATAATTTTCAATATGGAATTTATCACGTCTGAAATATAATTGGGGAAAATAACAAGGCGCTTTAACTTACCAGAACTAACCATGACCGACAAAAACTGAGGGTTTTGAATTTCTCTAAATTATTCCTTCGTAGAAGTTATTATTAAAATTTTAATAATTTTCAATATGGAATTTATCACGTCTGAAATATAATTGGGGAAAATAAAAAGCCGCTTTAACTAACCAGAACTAACCATGACCGACCAGTACTGAGGGCTTTTGAATTTGTCTAAATTATCCCTACGTAGAAGTTATTAACAAAATTTTAATAATTTTTAATATGGTAATTACCACGTCTGAAATATAATTGGGGAAAATAAAAAGCCGCTTTAACTAACCAAAGCTAACCATGACCGACCAGAACTGATGGCTTTTGAATTTGTCCAGATTATCCCTCTGTAGAAGTTATTAACAAAATTGTAATAATTTATATAATTTGGGAAAATAAAAAGTCGCTTTAAGTAAAAGATATTTATTTTATGATAAACATAAAAATTATTAATACGTTTGACAAGTCTAAAACAGAATCATATTTAATTAACAACCTATATTTATACCTACATACAAGTTATTAGCAAAATTTTAATATTTTCAATATGGTATTTATTACGGTCCGCAATAATTCCATCCTGTTGGGTCAAATCAGGTAATCATTTATTACCTGGAAATTTTATTACAGACTAACCCTTATTTTTGGTCCGCAATTAGCTATTATTTTTACCTACTTGATGATTTGATCCGCAATCGGCCTCGTCCCTAAAAAGGTTAGGTTGCAGGTATAGGCTGCTAATTGTAAATCTTCAATGGGATTGTCCTTTTATTAATGAGCAAATAAATTAATAAATGCTTCGGACAACCGGCAGTTAATGTGTTTAATTTTTTTAGGTGGAAAAATCAGTCTAGTAAAAGGAAAATATGAATATTATCACTACTGCCAAAATAAAATGGACGACAATGGTTGGGGATGTGCGTACAGGTCGCTGCAAACACTCGCCTCCTGGTTTAAGCTTCAAGGATACACTGACAAAGAAGTGCCGACATTTAAAGATATCCAGAAGTGCTTGGTGGATATCGGTGATAAACCTAGCAGTTTTATTAATTCTAGGCAATGGATAGGGTCAACTGAAGTTAATTATGTTTTAAATTCATTATTAGGTGTAACATCGAAAATTTTGTATGTAAGTTCGGGAGAGGAAATGGGATCAAAAGGACCAGAGCTTATCAATCATTTTGATACCCAGGGATCGCCAGTAATGATCGGTGGGGGTGTGTTAGCTCACACAATCCTAGGAGTGGACTACAATCAACAAACGGGCTCTTTGAAATTCCTAATCCTCGACCCTCATTATACTGGGGGAGAAGATTTAAATGTCATTCAAAATAAGGGTTGGTGCGGTTGGAAGGGCGTCGAATTCTGGGATAAAACTGCGTACTATAATATGTGTCTGCCGCAAGTTCCACGAGAGGTCTAATATGATTTTTAACGAAATAAGGCTGAGCGAAAACAATGCAATTTCTTTAAAAATCGTTATGAAAAATGGGTGTTACTGATTTTATTTAGATTGTAAGGAAAGAAGACCGGCAGTTTAAACTCATTACAAAAAAATTGCCACATTATTATTGATAGTACACATTTTTTAGAATTGAATAAAATAAAGCTTTATTATAAAAATAATACTAGGAGGGGTTTCATAATAATTTCACAACAAGGAATATAATTTTGATTTTTAAAAAGTTTTATTAAATTTGTGGCAAAGTTTTAGTGTGCGTCAAAATTGCTGGTCAATGTGTTATTTTTTTCTCTATAAGTTAAAACTGTTTTTTATCGTAAAATGTATATACACAGAAAAAAACATATTATCAAACAGAGTATTTAGATATTTTTATTTATATTTATTTAAATTGAGATTACCGATTCTTATTTGAAGAAAGCCACCTTAAAAGAAATATTTCAAAATGATTAATAAAATTATTTTATATCCTCAGAATATATTTTCACTTTAAAAATACAGTCTAAAGCTAAGACTTTCATGATTTTGGTTTAATTTCTTTGTTCTTCAGTTTAAAATAACATATAATTTTACTTTGAATTTCAGTTACTTTTAAAATAAAAACTGGTCATTTACAATTAAAATGACATATCATTTAAAGAACGCGTCCTGTATGTTCAATTTGAAACATTTGGATTGCTCAATTTGAGAATATATTTACAAATTTTAATCTAAATATAAAATTTTTGAAATTCGGAAATTTTCATTTCTAGAAAGTCCACCACGATGTACCCCGATTGGCACCGGAAACTGGCGGTCCGGTTTCCCCGGTCATTCGTGTGATTATAGATCAAGATGAAGGGTATAGCGAAATTTAATCGGACTGTTCTCGTCTTGTTGCCCGTGTTTTTGTTTTGGGTATTTGTACGATTAAATAATGGGAGTTGAAGACATTTTACAACAGTGGGGATGTGATAGTGTTACCCAAGCCTTCAAAGGTAAGTATTTACACCATTGTTTTATAAAACTGTTGTCCAAAAAACCAAGGGTCGATAGATCTCAATTGTCACCAAAACAGGCATTTTTTATTTAGATAAACTTACCTATAGGAGCATACGCTTTTGTTTCGTAACTAAACATGTTTATATAAAATGATAGATATTAACTGATTAAAAACACTACTAAGTACATTGTATAAACCATTAATATTATTACAGGCTACAGAATATGAGTACAGAGTGTGATAAAATTCAGTATACCTAACAAACAATATATACATATACCTACCTACGAGGCTAATAAATCGTATATTTTTAGGCATTATTTTTAAAATAAAAATTTCTTATTTAACTATTCAAAAAATCTTAAATGGAATTAAAAGACATTGGCGCCCGTTACATTTTTTAAAACTTGCCAGGTAGGAATATGGATAAATGAAATTGACTAAAGCTATTCTAAGCAAACTGCTTTTAGTTAAGTATATTATTTTAAAACTTTGACTCCCTGTAGCCTGTAGGTTCCCCAAACTGCACCTAGTTGAAAAAAATTCATACAAATAAAATTTATAATAATAATACATATTATGTATCTTGCTTTCTATATATTGTATAAGCCTGAGTATCTTTACCTTTTTAGTTAATTGTTTAGGAGTACCTAGTAAAACCTAGTATAGGATTTGAAGACAGTTTTGAATTAATTATATTTGAAACACTTTGTACTTGTAGTTTGTCGCCCCTGTATAAGTATAGGAGTTAATTTACTTTTAAATTAAATTTTAACATGCATTTTATTTATATTTTATTTTTATTTATCTGTATGTTGGTATACTCACCTATTTACTTATTATAGAAAAATGTGTTGCTTAATATTTCAATTTTAGCATTTCGAATGTTTATTTTTTTTTAGAAAATGTCTAGAGGAAGACCAGTTGCAGAGTTGTCCGAAGGCCTGTTAAAGAACTAATCCCGTTGGTTGGGCCTCGAATGGTTCTTCAAAGAAAAATAGCTGAATTGTTTTTTTATTTCGTTATGAAGTTGAGAACAAGAAAGTAGAACTTAAAGTTAATTCTTCTATAATAAAAATTATATTTTGTTATTTAACAGATTTTTAAAAAGCTTCAGCAAGATATTTTTTTAATAAACGTTAAGATTTTTTACCTGTTGTTTTTTTTTGTAGTTGTCAGCGAAACCTGTTATAATTATAATGGACTTTTCTAACATAGCGAAAAAACTTTTAAAAAATTTTATACCTATATTTATGTTAGCTAAACGTAATAATGGATTTTTATCATTTTTGAAAAAGTAACCGTATATTTTTCGTATTTCCAATTTTAATGAAAGTAACGTTGTTTAGGTCAACAGTGTTGAGGTCATATACAACATTATTTTACTAAAATTGGCTGAATACGGAAAAAAAATCCGTTCACCTTAAAAAAAAATGTGTTCAGTTATTAGTGCAGCAGCTTCTCTTTAAACGTATTATACAGGGTGTAACAAATTCAAGTGTATGCATGGGGGTCTTAAAACCGTAAGAGATACGATTTGGTTAAATTAAGGTAAAGTTGCGCATTCCTTTTCCCTACAAAATGCAGTTTAAAATGTGTAATTTTTCGAGTAGTTCAAAGATATACGAAAAAAAATTTAAAATTTTTAAAAATTTATCTTTTTTCTAACCTTATTTATTGACCGATTTTAAATAACACATTTACATAGCCACTTTATTTCCGCTAAATATTAGTGTTTTTGGATTTGCCATTCAACGTTTAATTTTATGACGACCATCATCAACTTTATTTTTTCTTGTGGAACCCCTATTGGATTTTTTTTAGTTTTGAGTTTCTTATTGAATGACCTATTCAACGATGTATCACACTTGCATATCAGATTTGTGGTTCGGTACTTAGCTCAAGAAGTAATGAGAGTGAATGAGATCCTATATGGCGTACACAAGAAAAATAAAGTTGATGATGGGCGTCGAAAACGAAACGGAATGGGGCCCCAAAAATAAAGCGAAATAAAGGCTTTTAAGTGTTTTAATTTTTAAAAGGTTAAAAAAAATAAAATACATTTTCAAAATTTTGGTTTTTCCCCTATATCTTTGGAACTATTCGGAAAACTGACACATTTTAACGGCATTTGTTGGGCAAGTAAATGCGCAACTTTGTAATTTAACCGACTTCTATTCCATGGTTTCCAAGATCCCCATGGATACACTCAAATTTTTTCACCCTTACTATTTAGTTCTAAAAATGTAAGCATATTAAACCGAACATGTTAAAATTATTAAATTAAATAGTTAAATTTTCATTTTTTTAAAATTACAATATCACTAAATAAAACAAAACCTACTTATACCAAAGATTTGCTTAATAAAATCCAAAATTTAAATATTTAATTTGAGTATATCATATTCTTAAAATACAAATTGTAGGCTCAGATTTAAAGTACGATATTTTATTTTAAAAAGGGCGTAATTTTGCTTTAGAAGTTGTGTTTTTATTTTAAACATACTAACATTTCCAATTAAATTTTCAGATTCGGTAGAATCTTCGATATAACAAAATCTATATTTATTTCTAAAAAACTTTCGACTTATGCTGAGCTACTGATATCTTCATTCTAAATCTTTATAGTAACAATTTGATTCAATTGCATGCATAAAAATAAATCTTTCATATGTTTCAAATAACGATTGTCTATTTAATTTAAATAAATTTAAATGAAGATTTTAAATTCTCAAATTAAAACAATATAGTCTTGGGGATATACAAAGCTAAGATAACCTTATACTAATATTATTATGCTTAAATTTAGTATATTCTTTTTTCCGTGTAAGATCCTATTTATTGTATACGTCGGATAAGTTGATCAATAAAACGAGTATACAGGGTGATTCACGTTGAGTGTCCTATTAAAATTTGGGGGGGAAACCAAAAAAAAAACATTTTGAAATTTGGCATACGGCCAAAAAAAGGGAATAAGCACATTTTCAAAATATTTTGGCATTTGCACGTTGCCAGATCTAACCGAAACCAACGGCAACATTGTAATTTTAAATGGAACACCCTATTTTTTATTAAAAAGATTCTACAAAAATTTCAAGTAAGTTTTATTAACATATTCCTATACCTATATCTTCCGTTTTTAAAAAAAAAAATTAATCACTATTTGTTTTAAGGAAAATCATCATGTATAAAAGGTTTAATATTTACATGCCTAACCGAGCTGGATACTAGTTTTTTTTTGGAGTTAGACAATGCATTTTTTTAAAAAAAGATCTACATGCTATTATAGCAATATATCCTACGGGGTGTCCCGAAAAATTTGCATTTTTACCGATATTAAATAATGATTAAAACTCTTTTTTTTTTAATACAACATATACTGTATTTTATCCCATTTTTAAATAGATCAATAATTTACCTACAAAATGTCCATACATCTTTCTATACCCATCTGCCACAGTTTCTTAAATATAAGAAAATTTTTAAATTTTTTTTAAGCATTTATTTCTTATTAATCAAACAAAATAAATTATTTTACCTTATATGTCAAATAGTTGTCGGGGAAAATTTTAAAAAATACAAACTTTCATGGCCTACCTAAGTAAATTGTGAATTAAGAAGGCGGCGGTGGTTTACTGTAGATAGTATTTAAAAACAGGGAAACAATTAAAATTCGTTTGTATTTAAAAAACGGTGGCAGATGGGTGTAGAAACATGTATGGACATTTTGTAGGTAAATTATTGGTCTATTTAAAAATGGGATAAAATACAGTATGTTGTATTTAAAAAAACGAGTTTTAATCATTATTTAATATCGGTAAAATGCATTTTTTTTTTGGGACACCCTGTAAGATATATTGCTATAATGGCATGTAGATCTTTTAAATACATGCATTGTCTAACCCCATAAAAAATTTCTAGTATCCAGGGGGGGTTGGGCACGTAAATATTAAACCTTTTTAACATGGTTATTTTCCTTAAAAAAAATAGTAATTAATTGTTTTTTTTAAAAACGGTAAGATATAGGTATAGGAATATGTTAATAAAACTTACTTAGAATTTGGTGTAGAAAACCCAATATGCAATAAAAAACAGGGTGTTTCATTTAAAATTACAATGTTGCCGTTGGTTTCGGTTAGATCTGGCAACACTGCACTAGCCAAAATATTTTTAAAATGTAGCTTATTACCTGTTATGGCCGTGTGCCAAATTTCAAAAAGTTCTTTTTTTGGTTTCCCAGAACTTTTTTAAAAGGACACTCAACGTGAATCACCCTGTATATCTATACTCTTTTGTGTATTTTTTATTATTGTAAGGTATCTGGCAAGTGGTGGGCTATTAAACTATATTAGTATTCAATCTAAAATCTTGGACTTCCACTGTCTTATTTGTTATTTGTTATACAACGTTTCGGTTAGTAATGTATATCCAACCGTTTTCAAGTGATAACTAAAAACTATTCTTAAAAGCTACGACTTATTTACTATCCATTGTTCACCGAAGCTTGACCGACTTTTCACGGTTCAGCAAAGGTTTTTAGATTTTGGAATATCGACCCCATTGCTAAATACATTTTGGTTTTTTAAAAATTATTGCAGCTTCTTTAAATTTTCTTTTCTTCCAGGGGGTTTTTCCTTTTTGAAAAGTTTTTTTTTCCCGGGGCCATTGTAGGGGGGTGTTGTTTTGACCAAGCGTGTTCGGAATCCCGATTTCGACGTTTCACCTCTTTTCCCCATGTTTTTTGTGTTCTTTGACTTAACTTCGAGTGGTTTTTTTTGTTTCCCCGATGTATACCTCACCACATTCGCAGGAAATTTTGTCGATACAGTCATCATTTGAAACATTGTTGTCTGGTCCCGTCTTAGTAAGAATGCTTCTTAGAGTAGTTTGTGATTTAAATGCCGTTTTAATGTTATACTTATTCGCGATTTTGCGGATCTTTTCTGAAGTTCCTTTAATATATGGAATTGTCATAAATATTTGGTCATGGGGAGTCTCGTTTAAATTAGAGTTTTTTGTCTTATTTTGATACTTTCCGATTTTTTCCCCTTTTTCCAGTCTTTTACTGTAGCCATTCTGTTTTAAAACCCCCAGTTATATTACTTATTTCCTCTTGCAGGTATTCCTTCCTGTTACATAAGGTCACTGCACGATTGTATAGAGTACGTTTTTTTTTCCCCGTTTCATTTCGTTATAGTGATTAAAATTTTTTGGTGAAAATTTTTTTCCCCCTGGGGGGGGTATTTTTTATAAAAAAGGTTTGTATTTTCCTTTTTTTCCCCTTTTTGGGACTAGAACGTCGAGAAAAGGTAGGGAAAAATTTTTTTCTCTTTCCCCATTGTGATTTTAATACAAGGTCGGAGGAAAATTTAAAAAATTTTTAAGAAACTTTCCAGTTTTCGTCATTACCTGCCCATATAAGGAAAGTATCGTCAACATTTTTTTCCCCCAAAAAATTTTTGGTTTAAGGGGTGCAGTTTTAATTGGTGTTCCTCAAACCATTCCATGTATATATTTGCTAGGGCGGGGGGAAAAGTAAGAACACGGAGGCAAAGCCCAAAAAAATCAATAAATTCCATCCAGCGGCGGGGGTGGTCCCCTCTACTATTTTATGATTTTTGTTTGGGTCGGATAATGCTTAACGATTCTCCCACTGGTACGTTTGTATACAGACTTTCCACATCAAAACTTACAAAAATATCGTCTGGTCCTATTTCTACATTTTTGAGAATGTCAACAAAACGGTTAGAGTTCTTAAGAAAACATGGTGACTTACCGACCAGTAATTTAATAAGGTCTAAAAGTTGTTTTGCAGGGCAGTAGTGGGTGCGTTTCTAGAACTGGGGGGGGGGCCCCTTTAAGGGTATATTGTCCTTTTGTATCTTCAGTAGCCCCAATAGAGAGGGGAGGTTTACTTTGTGGGGTTTTTAAAATTTTTTTTCTTGTTTTATCGTTTAGATAGTTTTTTTTTTTCCCCCAAGGTAAAAAAAATTTTTGTGTTCTTGGCCCCCGTTTATCTTGATTAAGGGATTGTATTTACCTTTCCAAAGAACTTCGTCTATTTTTCTGTCGTAAGTGATTGCTTTCCCATAACTACAGTGGCTTTCCCCTTTTGTCTGGGGAAGTTTTTTTTTTTTTTTTTAAAATATTTTAAAGTTTTTTAAGACCCCCCCAATTCATTTTCATTTAATTAGGGGTTGTTTTTTTTTTGTTTCTAAGACGAGATTGACAACAATGTTTCAAAAAATTTTGACTGTATTCCCAAAGGCGAATGCGGTGAGGTATACATCGGGGAAAAAAAAAAGACCACTCGAAGTTAGAGTCAAAGAACACAAAAAACATACGGAACGAGGTAAAAACGTCGAAAGGGGGGATTGCCGAACACAGTCAAAACAACACCGCATAAAAGGTCGGAAGCAAAAGCTATTTAAAAAAAAACCCAATGAAAGAAAAAAAATTTAAAGAGGCTGTAATAATTGTAGAAAAACCAAAATATATTTAGCAAGCCTAGCATCGATATTCCAAATATTTTGGGCCCCGTTGCTGAACCGTAAAAGTCGGAAAAATTTGGGAAAAAGGGATGGTATATAAGTCATAGCTTTTAAGAATAGTTTTTAGTTATTTTTTGGGAAAAATTTTGTAGATACAACTAACCCAAACGTTGTGTAACAAATAAGAAATAAAGACAATGGAAGTCCACTTTCAAACACATATTAGTATTGTTGCAAGACGAGATGAGAGAAGCCATACTCCCCTTTTTTTTTTTTGACTTTTTAAAAAAATTAAAAAAAAAAAAAAAAAAAAAATAAATTTTTTTTTTTTTTTAAAAAAAAAAAAAAAAAAAAAAAAAAAAAATTTAAAAAATATATATATATATATATATATAAATTTTTAAAAAATATATATATATATATATATATATATTTTAAAAAAACTTATTATTTTATTATTTGATGCCACGTAACTTGGGGAAAGGTATTAATTCGGGGAAGGGGGAAAATTTTAAAATCGAGGGGGCCCCTTTGTCAACTTTAAATTTTACGATTTCCGAAACCTCACCTACACTTACTAATAAATTTATAAGAACCTTTTTAATATAGTTATTTGTAAGTGTTCATTTTTTTTAAACAAAATTACATTTATTTTCCTGAATCACCAATAGGTGGACTATAAAACCAAGTAAATTTACGAAAAACTGCACCAAATATTTCTAACCAAATCGGTATTAATTACTTGTTACTAGCCTGTATAAAAGGGTGGTGTGAACTAACAGAAGTAGTTATTTCTGCAGTGTTTGCTTTGACAATAAATGTTCAACATGTTTTTAAATCCGGTTATATAAAATAGTATGTTCGCAAAAAAACGTGAAGCCGAATTATAAAGGCTGTTTTTCGACAAGTGCGCGATATGTCTACGAAAATATTAGAATACCAGCGGGAAAATAGGGGTAGAAGAACGGATAGTTCAAAATCTTGGGGAAGATTTAAAAATGATATTAATTCGTCTGCTTGGTTAAAGCGTGTATTTTTTTTAAATTAATACTATACCCTTAGCATTAAAGGTATTGAGTTTTTAAAAAAAAAAAAATTAAATTTTTTTTAGTTTTTTAATCCCCCCAAAAAAAATTAAAAAAAATTTATTATTTTTGTGATTCTTTTTTTATTTTGGAAACCAAAAATTTTACACCTCAGAGCACGGGGTGCTCTAAAAATTTTTAAAAAAAGGAAAAGGGGGGAAATTGGGATGCATGGCACTTTTTATCAGGAAACACTGAAAACGCACAGAACGCTTTTTTTTCTACCCAAATTTTCCCCCAAATGCTTGGGCTGGAAACCCCCTCGAGCGTGTTTTTGGGAAAAATTTTATAGGTTTTGGGCTGCTTCTGGAACCAAGAACATCTTTTTTTTTTCGGGGGGGAAAATGATCAAGTTTTACCCTTGGGGGGGCTATTTTTTACTTTGATTTCGGAACATTGCTGGGGCGAATCGAACAAAAGTCCAATAAATGAAGCGACAAAGCTGTAAATAAATCTGTAAGTTTTCCCCCTTTTTGGGCCTCGGGGATGCTTTCGAGCGAAAAAAGTTTATTAACATTAACAGGTGGGAAAGTGCTGAAAATGGCCCCCAAGGCTCGAAAAATGGGTTTCCCCAATATCTGCCAAAATAAGCGAATTGGAGAATTTTTGTTTAGACGAAAAATAAGATTGCCTTGTAATCTACAAAAATGGTCCTTATTTTTTTTTTCCAAAATCAATAGTTTTTGAGATAACAGGACCTAAAAGTCCCTCTTTTTTAGCGCCGCTCTACCGCTAGAATGCCGCTATCTTTATGGATTCACTTATAAGGGGGCGGACGAATTGTTCCATTACTCGGGCAATAATGTAATGTACATTTTGATTTTTCTAGAATATTGAAAAAAGCTGTCAAAGTTTTTTTTTTCACAATATTTTGAGAGTACCTCATTAATTTATTGATGTTTTTTGAAAAAATGGTTTGTTATTAACATTTATTTTTTATAATGAGACCTTAGCAAGTGTTCAATGATCCCAGAAAATTTCCTTCACAATCTTTCTTGCGTTTTGATAAAAAATTGTTCTGGCCATCTGCATAGTAAAAAACTACTACTACCACATTTATCCAGTGTGAAATGTTATGAATTTTTTGACGGCCGTTTTTGCAAAAAATATTGGTAATAATAAAAAATGGCAAGGACCATTTTTGTAGATTTCGAGATGATCTTTATTTTTTGCCTAAACAAAAATTTTCTTATTCGCATATTTTGGCAGATATTTGCGGAAAAACTCATTTTTGTGACTTTGGGGGGCCATTTTTCAACGGGTTCCCAAGTCGGAATCGTGATTGACTTTTTCTCGCTCGAAAGCATCCGCAAAGACCTAAGAATTGCGCCCCAAATGAAAACTGTACAGATTTATTAACAGCTTTGGGTTTTTAGTCTTCAGTTATTGGGCTAATATACAATTGGGGTCTCTAACGGTTTTTTAGTACCGCATCTTATAGCTTTGGACAAGCCATTAACTTAAGATAGAAGGTTAATTTCAGGAAGAAACAATATAAATACACTGAATTTTTTATACTTTTTTGATTTAAAAAAAAATAGATGGATTATAAACAGCAGTATGTAATAAAATTCTTGTAAATAAATAGCTTTACTAATATTTATTAAATTAAGACGGTAGTTTTTAAGGAAAATAAAGCAAATATTTTGTGTATTTGATGTACCTACCTAATTTATCAAAAAAAAATGTAGTAGTAGGCATGAATTGTATTAAAGAACCCGTTTAAAACCAAAATTTTTTGGGGTTTCTTGGGATATAAACAACTTTGGTGATTAATTTTTTTCATATTTTTTCGGTAATTTTTTTTAAATTTTTTTTTTGCCTAATCGATTTTAAACGCAAAATCCCGAACTAAATTATTTATTGTCATTCAGTTGCCATTAAATGTGCTACGTTGTTAAGTTTTTTTATTTTTCACTCTTAAATAAATTTAAATTTAACAACGAGATCGTCACTCGGCCGTTTGTCTTGTAAATTAAGGATTAAAATTGTTTTCTCGCCTCGTCTCGAGCCTTTGAATGAGAGAAAACATCTTTTAAGGAATCTTTTTGCATGCTCCTCGTATTTTGGAAAACAAACTGGTCGAACTAAATTTGCCCTAGTATCCTACGCGTCACCGTTTTTAGGCGCACCTTTAAGGGTAAATTTATAATCTTGTCGCTGGCGTTTGATGTTAAAGTATTCATTTTACGGTGTATCTATATTACTTATAAGGCGTCGTCGACCTGCGTTGGTGCTGAACCTGCTGTTAGCTTCGGCGCAAAACGTTGACTCAGTTTTGTAACCTAAACTTACATTTGTAATATTTATTTCTTAATACAAGTCTTATACTTTCCCAATAGGCCAGGGGGTTTTTTTGGTTGTCGGTGATTTGGGTTTTTTAGTTTGCCAGCAAATACTTCAGAAGGTAAGCTTCTGGGTTTATTACTTGCGTACTACCAATCAACCGAGAAGATTACCTTCTGAAGATGCCAAGCACTCGTGGTGGCGAAACGTCAAAAAGACCAAATCACCGACGACCCGCGGCCCAAAAAACCAAAAAAAAGTCTATCTGATGATGGCCGCGAAAGCCCACACAGTTTATACAGGGTAATTTTTTTAATATTTTTTTTAAAAAACCCTTCTTTATAAAAATTAAAAAGTAAAATTTGGTATAATAAAGTAATATTGACGCCACTTTTGTTTTATAATTAATTACCTACTATAAAAACCGGCCCACGGGGTACCAACGCCAACGACAAGTTTATAAACCCGGCTTAATTTGTGTACCCAAATGTACCCAATTATATTTTTTTTTTCTGTAAATTTGTTTAGTAAAAAAAACAAACCACTAGGTAAATAAACTTTTGGACTTTATTTTATTTAAATCCATAACCCAGTATCACAGTTTCTCAACTCTTTTTCCTAATATCTCCTTTTTAATGCCAAAAAAAAAAGAGCCGCCTCATACTCCAGAGGCCATTTGGTTTTTTAAAAAAAAATTTAAAATTACTTAAAAGAGTAATAAGTACTTTGTTCACATTCCAAAACTTAATCCTGGGAAAAAAAAAAATATTATTTATATAAAAAAATAAAATTAATTAAGGATTATTTAAAGGGAAAAAATTTTTCACACAAGCCAATTTTTAAATTTTTGTTTTATTTACGCTTTTGGACTAAAGACATCCCGTAGTACCGATTTATAGTTCTGGAAGGACAAATTACCATAACGTTTTGAAACCCCTTCCTTTTTTTTGCTTGGTTTTTTGGGCCTTCCGCCTTAACATTGTTATCGTGAAAAAACTGAGAGACAGAGGGGTTAAACTGTGGTTAAGGCCGAATTAAAAGTCCTTTAAAATTTAACTGGAAAAGGTTTAATATTTAACATCCGGTTGGAAAAAAACTTTCACGTTTTGGTAAATTTGTTTTTTATATTAAATGCAGATAAACTTTTTCCAAACCAGTTGTTGTTTAAAAAAAAAAAACCAAAGTCCAATTTATTTTTCCCAAAATAAATTTTTTAGCTGTTTCAAAAACCCCCCAAATGTCTTTCAAGCA
>JAHBCN010016827.1:0-19047 GCA_019359885.1 Listronotus oregonensis | reverse complement strand
TTTTTCCATTATTTTTGAAACAACAGAAAGAAGAGATATATGTCTATAGTAAAAAGGGGAGAGTTTTGAACCCTTTTTTTGGGGACGGGTTGCACAGGGCAGCTTTCCAACTCTCCAAAAAATCCCCGTTTTCCTTAAGAGTTTCGAAAGAGGCGAGAAGAGGGGTGCAAGGGGGAGCACTTTTTTTTAAGACGATTGCGGGTATCCCATCCAGCCCAGGGGATTTTTAAGTATTAAGAGAAGAAAGAATACGCTTGATTTTAGCACTAAAAAAACCCTAAGTTATCAGAAATTTTTTGCACATAGTTTGCGCAAATAAATAAAAGGATAAAATGAAATACAATAAAAAATTGTTTTTAAATTTAAAAAAAAAAGCGGGGAAAAAACTGAATCCAAAAAATTTCCAGAGTGCAATGGGTTTTCGGGTTTTTTAAAAAAAATCGAGAATGAAGCTCTTTTTTTAAAAATGTTTAGTAGGAAAGAAAATTTCATTTTACTATGGAATTGTACAAAAACATACTTGAGATTTTACTGTTTCACGCTGAGAGTGTGATTGCAAATTTAAAAAGCCCCCCAGAATCCCCATTTAAAACCCCCCTTGATTTTTTTTGTGGCGGTCCCGGTTTTGGGGGGTAAAAAGTGGGGGGGAACCATGAAAAATGATAAAAAAACATTAGAAAAGGCATTTTTTTTTTTTTTTTTCCCGTGAGGGTAATTTTAAAAAAAATTCTATAAAGATTTGACAAAACTCGACCAATATTCGCTGCTCTTTATTTAATACTATTCAAACAGAAAGCGTTTAATAGTAGTTGAAGCCTGACAAGAAAAAAGACAAACATAAGAGGAAAATTTGTGGTTAGAAAATATATTGTCAACCAAAACTTTTTAGAGTTATAATTGTGTTACTTTTTTCGTGATTGTTATTTATGATTTTGTTATATTAATTGGAAATGGATCTCACATTTGAATTTTTTGTCGACAAAGAGGAGGAAAGTGGAATGGAAATATGAAATCAAAGTTTAAAACGATTACTTAGAAGTAATTTGAACCATTTATTTACCAAACAAGAAATTTTTTAAAATCATTTAAGCTAAAAAAAAGGGGCCCTAAATCTTTTAACCCCAAATTTGCACCGCATTTTTCTGAGGGACAGCGTGTAGGAAATTTTTTTAGGGAAAAAACGATTTGTTTTTTTTTTAAAATTTAAAACCCTTTTTCAAGAAAAAAAATTCCATAGAAAAAATTTTACAGAAGAAATATTTAGCTACGAAATAACAAAGTCAAAAAAAGAAATGACAATGCGCGGAGAAACCCATATGCAAATATTTACAACAATAGAAAAGGAGCAGAAGTCAGAAAGCCCCAAAAAGGAAAGGTTCATCTCCCGGCTTCGTTTTCTAAATCGGCAACTGCGGGAAAAAACCAAGGAAGTTTAAAATTTTGGGGGGAAGCCCAATGTTATGGCCCATTCGAAAAAAAAAAAAAATGTCCAGCCCAATATAAAAAATAACTGTCAGAGTTGGCCCGCCGATTCTGTGCAATAAAAAAATTTCCCACAAAAAAATTTTTAAAGTTTTCCCCTTTTAAAAACTGATAATTCAGGGGGTTAGAAAAATTATAATTTTATGAGACCCGGGAGTCCCGTTTTTTGGATTGATAAAAACCTTTTTATTTTAGTGATTAGTGTTTATTAAATTGTGACTATAATTTTGTGTTTATTGTTTGTTATTTATAATATCGTAAAAAAATAACTAGAGGTTGTTTTGGTTTTTTTTTAAAACCAAGGCTAACATACCCGTTTTTTTTTAATTTTTTAGGTAAGTTTTTTTTATATTTAAATTAGGTGTTTTTTATAAGCAACGTTAGGTAAAAGAATAAATAATAATATATCAATTATGAATAATAGAAAATGAAAATTTCATAGGAAATATTAGTGAGAAAAGTAAGGCAATCTTAACTATCTTTTGATTTTACAATGTTTTGTATTTCTTGGATTATTAAAAAGAAATAAGGTTTACATTTAGGTACCTTTATTTCATTTAATAATTTAGTACACTCTTTTAAAGGGTCAAAATTATTGATTACTGGGCAGACCAGGCAAATTTTAATATATACAGGCCCCCCTAATTGAATGAAAGGAAGTAAAAAATTTTAGGTTTTGGCCATTACAAATCAAAAAAAAATTTGGCAAGTTTTTTTTCAATCATCAAGACGAAAAACAAACTAAACCCTTTTTTACACTATTCCCCCTTTTTTTTCTTTAAAAAATTTTTTATTTTTTGAAAATTAAAATAATTTTTTAAAAAACCCCCCTTTTTAAAAATTTTTTTTTTTGTTTATTTTAATTTTTTTTCACTTTTATTTTTTTAAACAAATATGGTTTCTGCCCCCTTTTAACTTAAAAAAACTCAATTTAATGGAAAAAGATGTAAAAAAAAAAAAAAATAAAAGGGTTTTTAAAAAGGGGTTTTTAAAATATCGTGTGCCATTTTTGTAAAAAAACAAAATTTGTCAAAAAAAAAAGGGAAATATACTGGGGAAAAAGAGGTTAGTTTAATTTTCAACTTTTATGATGAAGATTGGGGAAAAAAAAGTTGCCAAAAGATTTTTTTTCAGATTTGTAATCAGCCCCCCAAAAAAAACCCCGTATCCAAATTTGATCAAAATCGGGGAGAAGGCAACTTTTTGAGACAATACCATTTGTTTAAAAATAAATTAGTTTTTTTGGGTTTTTTAATTTTGCATTATCAATTTTTTTAAACTCACATACTGTACACACATAATATTTCAAAATTTTTACAATGGATATTCAGGTAAAAAGGTTACTAAACATTTTTTAAACCCCGTTATTCTGTCTCATGAATGTTTGTTATTAGTGAAAAGTATACCCAAAAAACAGTTATAAAAAAAATTTTTTTTTTTAATTACAACCAGAATCTTAGGATTAGATTAAACTATTTAATATCTTTCCCCTTCTTCTTTTTCACAAAATTGGGATAAGTACATAACCTTTTCATACAATGTTTGAAATTTATTTTTTAAAAAAACGTGTTTTTATTTATTTACAAAGATTTTTTGGGGGAAAAAAAAAAATGGTGGCCCATCTATTCTTTCCATATTATATCAGATGATAAAAATCTAATATTACACAATAATTTTAAAAATTCTATAGTAGATCCTTTAATAACCAACAATTTTGAAAAAAAAAAACAGTAATTTTAAGAAAAGGTTAATTTTTATGGGGTAAAAAAGAAATGGAAAACCCCCTCCCTCTTTCCCCCATTGCGCAAACCCGGGGGGGCCCAAAACCCCCCTAATTCCCGCTGCCCTGCACGCCTGGACAATTTTGTTTTTACAGTTTTGGGGGTTCCCATACACCTTTAAACTTTTTTGGGGAAGAAACACATATGAAATTATTTCAATAATAAACAGGAGAAAAAGTCAGCTTAAACTAAACTTGCAATGGGACTTTAAGTATGGCAACTTAGTTTGAAAAAAATTGAAATTTGTAGGGAGTGCCTCTAACGAATAATCATGCACGAGAAGTCACGATAAGAAGTTTCATTTTCCTTCCTTTAGAGTCGCTACAAAAAAAGAAGAAGTTTTTGACCACCCTGTATTGTACGGCTATATTTCCCTCCTAGAAATAAAAAATTGACTTTCCGGGAGGTTTTTCCCAAAATTTTTCCAGGTGAGTCAAATTTAAAGGGTGCGCCCTTTTTCGTTAGGTCACCCTGTATGACAATAATGCAATATTATTATTATGTACCAAATGCATTTCTGTTTACAGTAATGCCAAAAGGATGTTTTTTTCGCACAAGCATGTTAAAATGCAACTTTTAAGATTAATTAATATAAGTGCAAAGAGCTTGACTTATCGATATTTTTTATTACAATTATAGTTATTTTCAGAACCATTGTCAGCAAATGAATTAATCAATAACTATTATGGGATTCGCATAATAGTACCTTTTGACCTAAATAATATAAACCGGTTCTATCCACAACTATTATTTAACACAATGTTGAAAACACCAGAGATAACTATTTTTAAAAAAATATAAGATAAGAATTTTTAAATTTCTTGTATATTTTGGCATTAAACCCAAATGAAAGTGATACGAGAAAAAGCACTTTATAAATTAGAACAGATTTTTTTGGGAAAAAAGATATTTTGAGTCGAGTTTATTATTAGTTTTGTAAATGAAGTCCGAAGAAACCTTTTAAAACCCGAAGATGAGGTTGGGCCGTCACAATTTTTTTTTTAAATTTTCAGGTAAAATTAAAAACCCAAATCCTCTAAAAAAATCATATATAAAAATATCCGCAACCTTAAAATGGGCCCCCGCCCGGGAAAACCGTTTTTTTAACCAATTTTCCATATTCCCAAAATGACACTTACGAACCCCTGTTTGGACAAAAAAGAAGAGAAATTTATTAACTGCAAAAAAATTTCTATCACTTTTGTTAAAAATTTTATAGTTTTTGCAATAAGGGGCCCCAAAAAGGCCCAGTATTTTTTCACTTGCCCCGATCTTTATAGGGGCTTTGCTACTTACACTTCCAAACGGACACCCAATTTTTTAAAAAACTCACGTAAAAATGCATATTTTTGCATAATCCAAAGTTTAATTAAAAAAAAGTGAAGCAAAATTCTTGTTTCTGTTTTTTTTTGGTTTTTTTTTTCTTTAGGAAATTAAAAAATCAAAGTTCATTTTTTTTGATAATTTGACCCTTCTATCAATCTTTCATATTTTTTTTTAAAAAATAATTTTACCGAATTCCTTTGGGTAGTGGGGCTTTTAAAAATGTTAAAAAAATTGATTAATTTAATTCCACATTTTTGAAAATTATTTTATCAAATGCTGGAAGTGGCCGCCATTAAGAGCATCTCAAATCAGTATGAACCATTTATAACCAGTCATTTCTGATTACCTAACCCCTTTGTGAATATTTGACATAGACTTGAAATAAGTATAAATTATTTAAAATTTTTTTTGCCCAATCGGTGGATAGGCAGACGGATCAAAGAGGGCCACCAGATCACCCGACCTTAATCCTTTGGGACTACTTTTTTTTGGGGTTATGTGAAAATCAAGTAAAAAAAGATAAGCCACACACGCTTGATATCCTCAAAGATCGCATTCGTAATGCAATTGGGAATATTTCTCCAGACACAGTTGAAAATGTACAGCAAGAATTTAACGATCGCCTGGGGTGCTGCAGAGCTGTTAATGGCGGCCACTTCCAGCATTTGAAAAAAATAAATTTCAAAAATGTGGAATGTAATTAATAATCAATTTATGTTGAAACAAAGTATTATAATTATTATTTAAAAGTAATTATTTCGTAAACAGTTAAAGATAGGTATATGACATTATACATAACACATGTCCAGAATTTTACGGAGAACCAAAAAAGTGCTAAAATATACAGGGGGTTCCTTTTAAAAAAAAAATATTTTTCCTGTCAGACTTTCTTGCGACACCCTGTATATCACATTTGATGTCAAAATATGCCCGATCCAAAAATAAAATCGACGTGTCCAAGGATTTTTTCGAAAAAAAAATTTCCTCTTTTATTGAATTTATCCGTTATTAAATCACAACCCTGTATATGATATTTTCAAAGGTTATTGTATTTAATACCTGCAAATTAAAAACAAAATTATGACGGCCCAACCTGATCTTCAGATTCAATTGATTGAGATCGAACCAAAACAACACCGATACGTCACGGTCTCATGTGGCAAACCCGTATAAAACCGTGACGTATCGGTGTTATTCTAACAGCGTTCGATCTCTACTATATGTTTATTTTTCACGCTTGACCACTTAAAAACCATGTTAACGTACGCTTCTAACTTATAGAGTATATCAGAATTGAAGCCTTATCTTAGCCAATTATTATGCCAAATTTGGTTCAATTTGATGATCGTGTTCTTTTAATATGATTTATTTTACATTTAACCCCTTTAAATATCCAGTTAACGAACGCCTATGACTCACCCTTTAACAGAATCTTTAGATTTACCTAAACTTATAACCAAACAAATTAAAAGAAATTTTCGTGGCAAATTTGGTTTAATTTGTATATAGCAACTTTTGTTTTTTGTAAAAATCCAGCATAATTCATAGGGTATTCGGGGGGAGGGAAAGCTGTTGGAATGCAGCCCTCCCCCTAAAAGCGATATTTTTTTTATTCCGATAAAATATTTCAAGACTGGGGGAAAGGGAAAAACTTCTGCGGGTAGCAGGTTCCATAGTCTGGACACTCTAGGAATGAAGGAACGAAGAAAGCGGGAAGTTTGGGGCCTCTCTAGTTGAACTGTAAAAAGATGCATAGAAGTTGCACTACGTGTTGCTCTGTTGGGATCTGCCAAAGGAGGAATTATACTGGCCAACTCCTCGGAGCAGAAACTGTGAAAATACCTATAGAAGAGCGACAGATCCCACACAGCTCGTCGGTGGGCAAGGGGAGGAAGCTTTTCTGTAAGGGTGGGATCATTTATAAGACGAACAGCTTTTCTCTAAATGGAATCGAGAATGCTAAGAGTTGTAGGAGACGCCATTCCCCAGACATAAGAATGATATTCTAAAGAGGGTCTGATTGGCTCGAAAGAGGAATTTAAGCTTTTTTGAAGCTGCCGAGGCTATGGAGGTAATGTGTTTGTGCCAGTTTAGTAATTCTCAAAAGTAACGCCAACAAGATTAAATGACTTTTTTTTAGCCGAGCTTGCCCGGTCATATGTAACGGATGAGCATTGGTAGAC
Organism: Listronotus oregonensis; assembly: GCA_019359885.1. NCBI lineage: Eukaryota > Metazoa > Arthropoda > Insecta > Coleoptera > Curculionidae > Listronotus > Listronotus oregonensis. The sequence continues at coordinate 12,275 of JAHBCN010016827.1, read as the reverse complement.
TTTTTCGCGACAGCGAACATGACTATGTTTTGTAGGAGCTAAACTAAACAAGATTTTTGGCGCCCCAATCCAAGATTAGTTTAAGGTCTTGTAAAAGAGATACCTGCATTGACCTACGTTTGATTTCCAAATCAGGCTTATTAACTGGCTTGAGAAATTGAATAGTAGTGTGGGGGTACTATCGTCAGTACTATGAATGGGATTGATTGTGGAAGGGAGAAGATCGTTGATGTGAAGAAGAAACAGAGTGGGTGCCAGTACTGAGCCCTGGGGCACCCCAGCATTAATTTGGTAGAAGCTGGAAGAATAATCATCTACAATAACTGGTATACGTCGGTTGGAAAGGAAACTGTAGAGCCAAGAACAAAGCTTAGGTGGAAGACCGTAATAAGGAAGTTTGTTAAAAAGCCCATTATGCCAGATCTGATCAAAAGCTTTGGATATGTCAAGAGCCGACTTGGGATTCACCAAGAAACCCTAGGGACTTGTTCCAGTTGTGCGAGACAAAGGAAAGAAGATCAGCTGTGGATCTTCTGTGGCGGAGTCCATACTGTCTGTCATGTAAGATCTTGTGTTTTTCCAAATACTTTAGGATTTAAAAATTAATAAATTTTTCCACTGCCTTACAAACAACTGACACATTTTTAAGACGATTGCTGGTATGCCATCCAGCCCAGACGATTTTTTAGTATTAAGAGAAGAAAGGATACGCTTGATCTGATTGACTTTAAAAATGATATCGGACATTTTATGAGGAACAGAGGCAACTGTTGAAAGAGGAAGATTAATAGGAGGATCAAGGGTAGAATTGGCAGCAAATTGTTTGGCAAATAGTTCAGCTTTTTTTTTAGAGGTAGAAACAACTTCATTTTTAAAGATTAGGGAAAAGAATTTCTGCAGAAATTTTGACTGATATTTTTGGCAAAAGACCAGAAGGCTTTACTACTATTCGAGCAAGAGAGGTTTTTATCTTTTATTCAATTGTAAAAACGGCTTTCTTTGAGATAGCCTGATTATACTGATTTCTTGCTCGATGCTAGCCTGTCGATTTTGGGACTAGGCTTTTGAAGAAACTTTTTGTAGGCTTGAATTTTTTAAGGGTCTGGCTTTGTCATAGGATTAAGAAAACCACGGTTTGTGATTTGAAGTTATGGGGTTCTTTTTAGTATGGGGCCTACAATGCCTAGTTAAATTGTTTCGGTAAGTCGTTTACATATTTCGGAAAGATCGTGAGTAGAAAAGCAGGTAGGATCCCAAGGGTGAGTGGCAAATCGTATTATTTGAAAAAATGTTGAAATACACTGCTCAAAAAAATTAACGGAATACTTTTTAATAAACTTGCAAAATATTAGCTTGTTGTGTTAAGGAAGAAAAAAAATGATATTTTTATGATAGATAAACATTTTATTTTAGTTACGTGATATAATTAATCCATATTTGTGCTCGCCACTCAAAGTAAATTTATGATTTCAAACCCAGTACAAAAAATAAAGTAATCGTGATAATATCCACATTTAGATTTTATATTCAGTAGGCTTTGACAGTTCTATAGGCAAAGTATGACAGTTTGATATTGTTGAATTCTTGCCTGTCAAAATAGAGATCTTAGCGTGATAGAAGTAGCTCGTATTGTAGCGTTAATTGAAAATGGTGTTAAAATCCGACAAGTCGCAAGAAATTTCAATCGCAGTCCTTCAGTCATCAAGCGTGTGTATGATCCTATAGGGCGACTGGAGAATAAAACGATTAGAACAAGGTCGGAAGCGGAAAACCACACGAATTGCAGACCGTTATTTAGTATTGCCTGCTTTACGTAGACGAACATCTACTGCAAAAGCCCTTTTTAAAATGCCTTAGGGCGGCCACGGTAACCATTTCTGACCAGACAGTTAGAAACAGATTACGAGAGGTGATTTAAAACCAAGGAGACCGGTACGAAAACCTGTTTTAACTGGAGCTCATAAAACTAATCGATTAAACTTTGCTCGCGATCATTTGCAATGGCAGCTTAGACATTGGAGACCTGTACTTTGTAGGTAGTGATACCGGAAACCCTAACAGCTGCCAGATTTGTTGATATGGTTCTTTCAGATCATGTCGTTCCTGCTGCATATGGTATTGGTTCGAATTTCTATGCATGCAAGAAATGCTAGGCCGATACTGCTGCCATTACTATGGATTTTCTGCGGAGCATGAAATTCGAAGAATAATTTGGCCAGCGTTAAGCCCTGACCTCAATCCTTTTGAACATCATGGGACATGCTGGACAGACGTATTCGTCCGTCAAAATCCACCCAAACTCTTCAACAATTAGCAGAAGCCCTAGTTGAAGAAGGGACAGTATACCACAGGAAATATTCGTCGGCTCGTTCGAAGTATGCCAAGGAGATGCCAAGAAGTAAGGCGGTGCTGGAGGACATACGCGATATAAACACCATAACAATCAAATAGCGCCTAACCATAAAAAACTGTAAGTTTTTCACTTTATTTTTGTACCTTTTTTAATTTGTAAGTTTTTTTCTTAGGAATAAATGATTAATCAATTGACACATTCTTTGATTTATTGTGAGAAAATGTGTGTCTCTGTGATCTGACTGTAATTAACGCACTAAAAGTTACAAATGGACTAAGAGGTGTTCCGTTAATTTTTTTGAGCAGTGTATTTTTTTTTTCGGAACATTAGCTTTTATATGGGCAGCCCGAATCTTGACTACGCCAATGGCATATTGTATGTATTATTTACCATATTCAAGTAAAACCTAAATGAAATATATCTTAAAATCAAATAACATACACAAGGTTACGCAATATATTAGTATTTAGTCAAAATAATCCTCCAGAGATTTATTACCATTTATAACAGTATGACGCGAATTTTTAATAAAAAACAACCGCGGACAGAAAGCTTCTGTTTTTAACTGTGCCAGAACAAACAATATTAAATTCTATTAAATATTATCAGTACAAACAAAAACAAAGACTTGTTTTTTGACCCTCAGATTCGCGCAGCGTTGATTAGAATAATTCATATTTATCTTAAATATGTAAAGTATATTTAAATCTAGAGTAAAGAGAATATAAACAACTCCACGTGGCAGAATTATTACAACTGAAATTCAGTTTGATTTACAAGTTGTCTCCAACTTAACCAAATGCATTGCAGCTTTAGCAATGTCGCCCCCCTAAAACTTTATTTTAAGCGTACGAAAAAATTTAAAAGTATGGTTATGTAGGTACTGAAAAATACTTTTTTTCTACCCATAGAATTTAAATTTTAAATGATCAGTATACGGGGAAAAACAAAAAGTGTATTTCTTTTTTTAATGGATCACCCCTTTTATATATTTTTCGATTCCTCGTAAAATTCTAAGCCTAATTCATAAAACATACCATCTACCAAATTTCCGGGTTTCCCAAAATATTCGTTTTAAAAAAACTTATTTAAAATGTTGGAGAGACCACCCACTCTGCAAGGTGAAACAATACCATTTGGGGAAAAAGCAAAATATCTGGGGTAGATCCTAGATAGCACTCTTAGCGGGGAAATTTGCATCTAAAAAAAGTCACCCGTAAGGCGACCCTATCTTTTTGGACATGCCGCAGGACCCGGGAAAAAACCTGGGGCATGCAACCAAAACAGATGTATTGGCTATGCGTAAAGTCATAAGACCAATGAGCACGTATGGTTTTGTGGCATGGTGGACAAGGAGCAGCAGCGGCTGACCCAAGCAAAGATATCTAGCCTACAGAGACAGGTTGCCAAAAATCACGGGCCCGCCTGACACCAACGGCGGCCATGGAAGCCCTTTTCCTTTTTGGGCTGCCCCCTGCATATTTACTTGGAGAGAGGGCAAGGTGGGCAACATACAGACTCTATCAAGCGGTCAGAAAAAAAACCGCAGGCGTGTCATATGGGGCACCAGTCTCCTGAGGAAGTTCTGACCTGAAAAGACTGGGAATGCCCTCAGACATAATGCCTACAGCAACCAATTACAACCGGCCCTACAGTAAAATTCACCCAAAAAAGGGGGGGAGGGGAGTAAAAAAACGACCGACCTGCTCCGCCGAGGCCGAGGGCAGATTTTCCCCCTTAGCCTGGGCACTCTGGCAATCATATTTCAAGCGGAGGTATTTGGTTTAAGATGGTGCTAGATCGCTGGTTGATCGGCACTGCACCCCGTAAGACAGTTAAAATATTCTCCGATAGTCAAGCAGTTTTTAAGGCTTTAAAAATCCAGCCGGTGCAATTAAAAAACCATCTGGAATTGCAAGGATGCGCTGACCAAACTGGGTCAAAACAAAAGGGTTTTTACACTAATGTGGATACCTGGACACACCGGCCTAGAGGATAATGAACCGGGGCAGACCTCCTTGTAAAAGGGGGGGGCGGAAACAAAGTTCACAGGGCCGAAACCGGTCATCGGTATATCTTATGGAACGGCCAAGCAGTTCATATCAGTTTTGGAAAATAGAGAAAATCTTCGGGACTGGCATGGACTTCCGGGTTTCAGACACTGAAGGCCTTCATAAGCCAGCCGAACCAACAATGTACTGTCAAACTACTGGAGCAATCAAGGGTACACCTTAAAACTTTTTGGGGGTTACACGAGACACTGAAAATTTAAAAACCCCAAAGCACAAGATCGGCTTAGGGGGAAATTTTAGTCCCCATGTGTGGGGGGGGGGGTGAAGGGGGAGAACACATACTGTGTTCGTGCCCAGCACTGGCACGACTAAGATTCGCAATCCTCGGCAATGACACCTTGTTGCCGGGGGGGGAAAATCTCCCCAAAAGGGTCATCAGATTTATTAGGAATCTGGACCTGGGGGAGAAATAAAAAAGGGGGGTGAGCCAAATAGACCGATCGGTAGCGGGGGGAAGGGGGTTATACCCACTCATTTTTTAAACCACCTACCTACCTAAAAAAAAGTTATTATCATCAAGTATTTTATTAAACAACAGTAAAAATTTTTAAGAAACAAAAAAAAAATAAAAAAAACAATGGGGGGTGCTCTACCCCGGGGCCCCATTTTCTTCAACACATCGTATAAGTATTCTTCAAAGTTTGTGTAATTCATCTGTTATAAATGTCTGGGGAAAGTTTTGTAAGGGGAAATTTTTGGTTTCTTTTTTTGGCAAGCAAAATATTTAATTTTTTTATTTTCATCTACGTTCATAGTTCTTGTTCTCCTTTTTTAAATTTTTTCGTTTCTTAAAACTTCCTATATATAGATGTGACCGTTTTCCGACTTTGGACATGCGTACCGGGATTATCTTCTATAATATTTCTAATGGCAGTGCGACAATTAAAATTATTTCTAATATATTGTAGTAAGTCAAAATAATTTGTTTTTTTTTGTGGTCTGAGTACGGCATTTTTACACCTTAACAACGGATACCATCAATGAATATTGACTTTATATCACTGTTTTTTTTTACTTTTTTTTTTTGGGGGCCAAGTTTATACTTAGAACACTAACTACTTTTGGGTGCTAAGTTAAGCATACTTGATATACTATCTACCTATGGGTGCTAAGTTCTACTAGTAATCTAACCACTTAGTAAGTAGAATAACAGGGTTACAGTGATACCAACTTCGAAATAAAAAATTCGACGAGGAATTAGTAAAATATCTCGTAGAATTACAAACAGGCGCAAGCAAAAATTCTTGAACTCAATAAACATTTAATAATTATTAATAAAACAAAATTATTTATAGTATTATATGCATAAAGTGACAAAGAAAATTATAAAAATCTGTGTCAAGCGTCAAGGGATCTGTAATAATGGTAATTATGAGGGTAAATATATGCTAAGGTCATGATGACATATAATAGAAGAATAGAGACACGTAGTCAGAGATCATCTCTGACGTAGTCTTACTGTACTGCCCATATTAAACGCGCACTTGGCGCGAAACACTGCTGTGTCTCCAGACCTGTGCATTTTGCAGCTGTTAATTTAGAAAAAATAAGATACTAGAACTTTTTTGTTGTAAAATTGCAACGTGCATAATAATTCTAAATAATATAATCTTGATAATAAAAAAAATATTTATTTTATTTATCATAAGGGGCCATTCATAAATTATGTCACACATTAAGGGGAGGGGGAGGGGGTGTAGAGGATTGTGACATTGTGTGGGGCGCAAAATTTAAATGTAGACAAAAACCGAAGAAATAACTCAAATCAAAATTTTAAAATGTGTGACTTCACACTAGGGGGAGGGATTCTCACAAATGTGACGGGAACGGGGGTCAAAAAACACGATATTCGGGTGACGTAATTTATGGATGGCCCCTAATATGAAGATGATTTCAATGCAAATTTGCCGCCCTGGACATTAGCCCTTTAATCCGCTACTACCAGTTGGTCTTTAATCCGTCTTCAATAAATAGGTATGTATTTTTACAATATCCAATATTTTGCCAAATACGAAAAATCGACAAAATAACAAATTACCCATCGCATTCACCAAATACTAAAAGGCAAGTATTATTAGTTGCATAATATCAAATAATTAAACGCCTGTTTTAAAAGTTCGAAGAACGCTTGCTTATGCATAATTTTATAACGCAGTATTATCGCTAGTCTCTCCTAGATGGGCGCAGTAGCATGATTGATTTTTAAAAACGAGAATTTGCATTACTTTCATAAGAAATAAGAAATAACTTAATAAAATAGAAATACGCATGCATTCCGTCTTCAATTTTGTCATGAGTTTACCACTGCAAAATTTGAAGAAACCTGGACGCCGAAGGACATTTTGTACTACTAAAAATATTGCGTTCACAAGTCCCACAATTTCTGCTAATTGGCAATCCTTTATTTTGGGAATATCAAAAGGAAGCCTAGATTTAAGTCTTCACAAGGACATAAAATTTTATCGCTACAAATACCAAATGAGTTACATTAGGGTTGTCAACTTGTCAACCGTCCTCCAGCAGGGAGAACTGTCCTCCTTTGTTTTTCCTCCTTTCTGTAATCATGTGTTGCCAATTTTTAAAGCAACAATTTCAAAATTGGAGGCCAATGAAACCACATGTATCGACCTTTTCAAACATTTTAAAGTCGTTAAGTTGAAAATTAGGTCTAGAATAGATGAAAGGGTTTAATCGTAATTTGAGTCAAGATGAAAAAGTAAAAATAACCGATAATTTTTTTTTACTTTTTTATGACAATGTTTTTACCTACATATGTACAGGAAAGCCATAAATCTTGGCAACAAATTTGTCAAATTTTGACTTTTCTGCCAAGTTTTGTAAATAGTTTTTTTTTACTTTCTTTTACTTTTAATTACTTTAAATAAAGCAAAAGGTAAAAGAAAATATTTATACTTTATAAAAAACTAACAAATTAATAAATTAATTAACGATTTAATAAATTCAAACAAACTTATATATCCTTCCAAACAAATTTAATATTATATTGCGGCCCGTTTTTTCCAAGACAGAGTTTAGTCTTCAAGGCATCGAATGGACCAAAGCTCGGGCGTAATCTGGATTTTCTCGTAACTCATTCCACGCCTCCAAAATATTATCCTTAAGTTTGTTTACATTTTTCGGCCTGAACTCATTTTCCCTATTTATTTTTTAATTAATAAGCCCCAAACATTTTCCATAACATTTAAATCCGGACTACGTGCGGGCCACGGTAAAACCCTGACACGCTGCTCTTCCATCCATTCATCGACTTGCGGGGCCGTTTGAACGAGACACTTATCTTGCTGAAATATACAATTTCTGTCCGGAAATCGATCCAGTACAGAAGAAAGCATGATATTGGTAAGTCTATATGGGGAAATGGAAATGGAACAGCACAGCACCGCTTTTGGTGAACGAATAGCTTAAGAATGTGGCTGTAAAATTTTCACCAAAATAGCCGCGAGTATGCAAGAAAAATAGCGCCTGCCATATTCGTCTTGTGTAGAAGAAAAAAATCGGCAATATTTAAAAACCAAAATTTTCATGCCTGCAAAAAAGAAAAAATGCAGCACAAGACATTTCACGAAAGAAATCTGTAAAAAATACAACTAGGAACATATTTATAGTATTATTTGACTAGATTTTTAGAACTCACAATTGTAGTTGGTTAAAAAAAAGTCTGTCGGAATATTCGGTTTCCTTTACGAAGAGTTTGTTTTTTAAAATTAGGTAACAATGTGCATAAAATGTAGTATTAACCTTTTAGTTATACATGCATGGCTTTAAATAATTACTGAGTAATCTATAAAGTGACATAAAATTGCCACCATTTCCTTTTATGTGCGTTCATATAAAATTCAGTGTCGTAAACTTTGTTTAACGCAAGTTTATTTTTAATGATGAAATAACCAATAAATTCTAGTATTCCAAGAAGTTTATTAGTGCGAAACAAGATTTGTCAATTTAAATACTAAAGGCATAATATTTGCCTTATTTTTAAAGGGAAAAATTCGATATTCTCTAAGAACAAAGTAGAATTATCTACCCCATCAGAACAGTAAAACTTTACTTACCACTCCACAGCCAATTTAGTAAAAATCAGTTCTTTTATGACACATGGTATAAACAGTAAGGATATTTTCGCGACTTACCGTTTTTAACTACTGGTTGATAGCAGTTCTTTCCCCCACCATTCTAACCGTGTTTAATCCGCCTATCCTCGCAAAAACGAAACGGTTTAGTAGTCAACTTACTACTAATGGTTTAATACACTTTTAAGTTTAAATTTAAATGGGTCTTTTAGAGTTAAAAAAAAAGTCGAAAAAATAAATATAAACCAAATTTTTCATTTAATAAGAAATTTGCTGTTTTCAAGTCAACTATAATAAGTAAATTTTTCCTATATGATTGTAATATAATTGTATTAATTCATCCATTTGGGAATTAACTAATAAACCAAAAAAACTGCAATCCAAATAGTTGTTAAAACCCTAGCAAAAAAAAAATCACAGAACCAAAAAAATAGAAAAGCCGCGAATCCCCCATTATTTTAAATTTAAATTTGACATAACCATTATTAACTTCCTCCTGACTAGTGGCGATAGGTAGATACTGGGGACAAAGTAAGACGTAGATACGACGACAGAACACCTTTCCCTACGTTACCGCTTCTCGCGAAAATAAACCGGTATTTAACTGTCCTAAAAAGTTCAACGCGGTATGTCGCCAAAATTTGATGAGTGTGATTCGACATTTCGAAAAGGAGAAAAAACACGTTTGTTTTTAGAAATCAATCATCAAACTTGAAAATCAAACAACCTTATTTTTACTATTCCTCCTTCTTTTTTCACACAATTCTCGATTTTTGCACTAAATTGGCACACAATATTTTACAAACATCTTTTAAATTTTTTTTATATTTATTTTACACCTTTTTCCATTTGTTTTAAAGCTTCACTTTTAAACCCCGCAGTCATGTATAATAGGGATTTTTTCAGCAAAAATAGCCGCGGCTTTTTTTTTTTCTTTGGGACAGCTCACAAAGGGATTTTTCATATACATATAAAATTTTGCTGGACATATACATATACATATATGCTCCTAAGTACCAAAGTAGGTGAGTGCCGGGTTTTCCGATGTTTAACCCATTTTTTCCCCTTTTCCGTCAACGCTGTCCAACACTGAAACATGCAAATATTGCATTTCACAGCCCCTTTTTAAAACGCGGTAGTGACACCACGGACGTTTTTTTTAAATAACTACTACCAAATACGTCCCCCCGGCGGGGAATCAAACCCCGGGAGCCGGCACGGCGAGCCGAGACTTTGACCACTACGCTATCGGAGGGACAGTGAAAGTGAAACTTCGTTTTTAAAAGGGAAAAAAAGGTGTAAAGTTGTTTAAACTTTTCCCTTTTTCAACCAAGTTTTTTAATGGTGTTTATACAATGTTGTGTACCAATATAGTCAAAATCAAGAATAGTGTGAAAAAAAAGGGGCAATGCAAAGTGTCAATTTGAAAACTTTTTACCCTTAATATCTTTCTAGAATTTAAAAAATAGAAAACATTTTAAATAACTAGTTTTGCCTTTTTGTTTCAACCCCTAGGGGGGTAGATGTCAAGCTTAGAATCTTAAATGGGAATAGGTGTCATGTGGCGCATCGTTTTAAAGGGCGTTAAATTCCCTTTTTTAGTGGTATCCTACTTTGTTGTTTTTGTCCCGAATTTCCAAAAAATTGCGTTTTAAAGTTGAGAAACAAAAAAATTTCCCCCCCATTGAGTTTTTGGGTTTTTAGGAGTGTTTACACAAAAATTATTGCATTGGCCCTGTTGTAGCACAAATGATTAGAAGAGTAGGTTACATTTAAAAATGTTGAATAACATCAACCCATCCCTAATATTCGGAATATTTGTTTTAGCAATAAATGTTCATTTTTCTAAAACAAAATTGTCGAATTGAAGTGACGAAAACCCGCTTTTTTTTCGAGAAGGACCCCCAAATTTTCCCAAAAAGTTGGTTTCTTGAAAATGCCATTATTGGCCCTTTTTTATTGAGGAAACTTGACAGATGATCTGTACCTTAATATGCTTGAAGAGATATTGATCCCTTTATCACTTATGAGTTAGGAAACTCAAAATGATGCGGAGGAAAATTTAGTTTTACAGGGGGATCTATTAACATTCCAGCAGGACGGTGCTCCCCCTTTATTTTCCCCCGGTCCGACAGTGGTTTAACGAGAATTCCCGAAGATGGATTGGGAGAAGGGACCAATTGAATGGCCCCAAGATCACCGGATTGAACGTCCTTAGACTTTTTTTGGGGACATCTAAATTCATTGTTTATAAAACACAACTTGGATATTGATGATTTTTAAAAAAGGGGAATTGCAGCAGAATGCCGGTCACCCCCGGGGAAGTTTTGAAAAGTTAGGAGGAGTTCGGACTTTATTATTGTTTACAGGTAAATGGACAACATTTTGAACACTTATAAGATAGTGCGTGAAAACCGGGGGTTTTTTTGTAGAGATTTTTCTTCCAGTGGCGGCTCCTCCATTGGGTCATTTTAATGACCTCCCAATATTTTTGACTAATATTTCCAAAAAAAACATAATAATGATATAAAAAAACTTTTTTTTTAATCTTTTAAATTTTCCTTATTATTCAAGCTTAAATGTTGATCGATTACTGGACCACGCTTTCGCGCAGCGATTCCAGATCGGTGGTTTGTTTGTTGGCCAAAAACCGGTGCCTGCCTTTTTGACCATTGTTTTAAACGGAGCCGAGTCGAGTTTTCCCGATCTAATTACGATTGGGATTTTGGCTGCTTTCCAAACATGTAATCGCATGATCTGGTCAACAGCCTCGAAGAGAAAATTACGCATTTTAGGAATTTATTTTTTTTTGGTGTTGTTTTTGTAATTAAATTTAGAAACAGCATTTGTTGACAATTTTGTGTACGTTTGATGACAACTGTAGAGAGCAAGAGATGCTTTCACATTAAATAGAATAAAGACATTTTTACGCAACAAATGGGGAAGGAGACTCTCTGCGTTGGCCATGTTAAGTATTGAAAAAACCCTTTTTTAATAATATTGTACCCTATTGTAATATTGTAATATTGTATATTATAAATATTGTAACCCTTTTTTTTTTGTATAATATAAATTTGTTATTTTTAACCTTAAGTTGCTGTCATCTGGGGGTAGGATATTACTTATGTCGAGTGTAATTTTTTTTTAGAATATGTTGCAATATATATTGTGTAATATTTTTGTTTAAAAGATGTCGATGCATATTATTTGTTATATTGTTATGTTTCTTAATAAATAAAAATAAAATTCTTCAAATAAAATAATCTTGCTAAATCATTTATTTTTGAATTTTCTTTCTTGTTTTTTCCATGGAGTAAACGTCTGTGTGAACCAAAAAGGCCTAAAATTGTTTTTTTTAAATAAAAATCAGTTGCCATACATTTGAAATTTTAACCTATGACCTCCCCCCAAAAATTGACCACGAGCCGCCACTGTTCTCTTCCGCAAACAAAGTTATTTTTGTCCTGTTAAATGATTTTAACGGGTAACCTACCCTTTCATCATTTGTACTACAAGGAGATCCAATGCAAAGTTTTTTTGTAAACACTAACCAAAATCTCTGCAAATTTGAAACGCAATTATTCGGGGAAAACCTTGGGCAAAAAGCAACAAAGTAGGATCTACTAAAAAGAATTAAACGCCCCTTTTAAAAAGGGTGCGACCGAGTCTCATTCCTTTTAAATTCTGGGTAACATTCACCCTTTTGGGGGGTTAAAAAAAAAAAAGGCTAAAAATATTTATTTAAAGTGTCCCCTTAAA